>CM062817.1:1877930205-1878165205 GCA_031772625.1 Pinus tabuliformis
CTGTTGCAGGGGGTCGAGAGGAAGATCCTCTCCATGGTCCCCATCTGCTAGGCTGTCGCTCCCGTAATTTGGCCATGTCTTCTTCGCTGTCACCCTCAAATACCTGAGAGAATAGGTGAGAATAGGCACAGTGAAGATTTCGCCCCAATCCCCACACTGGTGAGACGAATTCTGAGCGACTTCCTCCTGCGAGAGAGTTAACACTTCTCGCTTCCAGTTGTTCCAGAAATCTCTCGAATTGCACCCCCTTCCTACAGCAGCAGCTTGAATTGCAGCAATAAGAGGCTTCAACATCCACCGACTCGAAATTTCTCTGCTCTCGCACCCTTCGAACCTCGACATGCCAATGAACCTGCGTCATCGCTCCGGTCCATTGATATTGTATTCCATTCCTTCGTTGCAGGCGTGCATTAACTGCCTTCTGCGCCACCATCGAAAACCTCTGTCTAACATTGAATGCCCATCGCTTCGATTCTGAGCCATTAAACCTTGACGGCGTTCTACTATGGAGTCGTAAGGTTAACACGGGGCGGCACATGCTGGGCATTTGGCACGCCCCCCCTTGACGTATCATCACCCGCATCCGGGGATTATTAAGGGTTAATATTATTATTATCATATTAATATAATAATTATATAATAATATATATAAATATATAAGAATATGGTTGTTATTATTTATATAGTTATTAATAATGATAATAGTTGGTGTTTAAAAAAATACTCATAATAATTATTAATGTGGTTGATATAAGCCTATAGAAGTATATTAACCACATTGGAAAATGTGGTCACTCAGGAAGTTGAAGAGGAGCGAGAGAATGACCATTATCATGGCGTCCCACAGTGTCAAACACATCCAATGAATCTTGATGGCATTTTTTTATTGAGAGAGATTGTACAGACTTTGAAAACCAATGAGCGTTGGCATGTTTTTTTGAATTGAATTTTTTAAATTAATAATAATAATAATCATAATAATAAATTCTTGTGATCTTATAAATTGGTTTTTTTTCGCATTTTTTTATTTACATTAACTTTTTGATTCTAATGATGGATGGAGTATTTATCTCAAGGCCAAATTAAAAACCATTACACAATTTTCTTTAAAAATCTTCAACAATAATATTCAATAAATTAGTTTATGAATACTTTTTTATTTTTATTTTTTAAGTTTTTGTTTTTTTTTCATTAAATCTAATTTTACAATTTCATAAAACTAAATTTCATACAATTTATGCTTTATATATTTACAAATTTGAAATATTTTGATATTAATTTATAAATTTTTCTTAAATAATGTTTTGATTTTATCTTTTTCATAAGGTTAAGAAAGAGTTTTTCTGATCAATCACATATCACATATATAGCTGACTAGTCGACTATCACATATATTTTGATTAGAAAATGTTGATTTAGGAGTGAAATTTTTAGTTCAAATGGTTTAGTTAGCAAGTATGTTTTTGAAATTGATTCATAAATATTTCGATTTTTTACATATTTTTTATTCTTATTTTCAAATTTTTATTAAATTTGATTTAATAATTTAATAAGAGCTATACTCCACATGAACAAATTAATTTATGTTTTATATATTTACAAATTATTATTTTTTTATAATCATAAAATCTTCTTAAATGATTTTATTTTTTATTATTCTTTTACAAATATTTTGTTTGAAAAATATTGATTTTGGAAGGATCTTAGTTCTACTTATTTGTAAATAATGTGTTTCCTTCCTACATGGGTGGATTTAAGTCTTTTGAGACAAGTTGTAATAGCTTTTATTTGGTATAAAAATTCTCATTCCAATTATTAAAAAAAAATAGATTTAAGATAATTTTTTATTTTAATTTTACTAAGTATTTAATGTTATTATTATTCTAGAAATATTTTGAATGAATAATATTGATTGACAAAAATTTTATTAATTTTTTATAAAAAAAAATATTAAATAAATTTATTTTCTATTTTTTTAAGAAGTTATTGATTTAAATTTTTTATTTTATATATATATATATATATATATATATATATATATATTCACTTTTTTCATTCTTTTGTTTTATTTTAGAATAAATTTCAATAATCTTAATTTATAAAAAAATAGTTACAATTTCTTAACCTAGTATTTATATATGAGTTTACTTGTTTTCATTTTTTTTTCATTTTAGAATAAATTTAGTGTTCCATTCATTATGAGTATTTATATATGAATTCAATTGTTTTGTTCTTTTGTTTTCTTTTCAATGTTCTATTCATTATGCTAGATAATATTCAATGTTCTATTTATTATCTTAGATAATGTATGGATTGATTTTCTAAACTCACTAATATATGAATTAATTCAACTTTGGATTTATTTGCAAAGGAAAGGGCAAGTGTTCACGTGTAGTTGTTAGATTATAACTAGTATAGAACCACTTTAAGCGGAAATTTATTAAGTGATCAAATTTCTTGATATACTCCCATGAGACATAATCTCTTTTAATGTTTGATTAAATAGTGGTGAAGATGGATGTATAGTACTTTTCTCTATATATACACCATATGTAATTTTTCATTGTTTAAATTGTAGTTTTAAATATTTTATTGTTATTATTAATTTGGATTAAAAAAATTAATGAATCACATATTTCTAAATAACCAAATTATTTTAATTTTAATTACTCAATTATTTCACTAGGGTATTCTCTACTAAGTTGAGATAAATTATATTATTTAACATAGATATCGAAATATTTTATTTATAACTCCAAGAATGAAAGTGAAATATTTTTAGCACATCTCTTTCTTTCATATATTGTAGTATTAAAAACGAATCAACACAATAAGAATGGGATTATTAATGTTTTATAATGCTTTTAATTAAAACTAATTAAATGTGTATAATCTTTTATTATAACCAACATTTTTATTTTTCTTAGATAATTTTTTTAAAGGGACACATCAAATCCATGTTAAGCACGGACAAAATCAAACATTACCCTTATACTAGATTGTAGAATGCGCCTCTCGATGTAATTTCTAGCATTGTCGATTTTTGTAGCTTGGGAGGTACTCCAAACCTTAAGGATGGAGGGTTTGGAGGAAGGAGCTCCACAAATGGCCTTGTGGGCTTGAAACCTAGGCTTGGGCTTTTGCTCCCATCGATGTTCGGGACAAAACTATGGAGAAATTTTGACATGTGATGGATGAGGATGATAGTACTCGTCGAGATGAATGTGATGCATCGAAAACCTTGTGATTCCGAGTTGTAGTTGAAGAGAAATGAATTATTTGAAGTTAAGATGGGTAAATTTGTTTAGTTGGCCAGGTCAGCTTGAGGTTAAAGTAGTGCCCAAAGACAAATTCGTTGGAGCTACTTGATGCCTATAAATACAGGTCAAGTATGAGGCATTTAGACATCCAAGAACCATCTTCATAGTCTACACATCAAGAAAGACAGCATGAGTGCAGATAGCTCGAGTGCAGGTAGCGCAAGTTCAAGTATGTGTGGGTGCACAGACGCACAAGTGCAGGAATGCACTAGTGCAGGGACGTGCAAGTGAAGGAACATGCGAGTGTAGTAACACACGAGTGGAGGAATGCAAAAGTGCAGGAACGCGAGTGCTTGAACGCACGAGCGTAGGAACATGCGAGTGCGAGAACGCACGAGCGTAGGAACATGCGAGTGCAGAAATGTGAGTGTAGCAACGTGCAAGTGCAACAACACCAATACAAGCAATGCAAGTGACGGTTGAGCATGTAGCAAACTGCGTGAGAAATCAGTGACCTGATTCCTACTGCAGCAAGCTGATAATATTTCTCCTATTTGTTAAATTACTTTAAACAAATTACTTGTAGTTTTCTACAACAAATATCGAAATACATATACTACAACCTACACAAAATAAATATTGCGGAAACTAAATACTGCACAGGAGAAAAATAAACACACACACAAATACACTATTATTTTTGGACAAATGTCCCCAGAAAAACCCAATGTGGGAAAACTGGTGCAAGAGCTGAGGGTTTTATTATTATGCGGTAGTTTCTGAGTACAAATATTCGGATGCCCAAACTGGCAATCTGTTACAAAGAATAAACTAGCAAAGAGGTAGTGAGAAAAATCTCGCACTATCATTGACAATCTGAATCTGACCCAGGCTCTGGATGGCTCGCCCCATGTTGTCTCTCCATCAGCCTACGCATATCTGCATCACAACCTCTAGGCTTTGTGTCACATCCTCCTCTAATCTTTTGGTGACTGGAACTTCAACCCTCTGGCCCTCTGGTCTCACACCCCAGCTTCTGGCTATAGATCTCGATTTCTCCGAGCAAAATTTTAGACTCCCTCTAAAGCTATGTGCTACCTCTCTGAACATCTCTATGCCTTCTTTGCCTTGCACTCTCTGGATATGGAAAACTCTCCTCTGGTCTACTATCCCTGCCCCTCACTGCTTCTCTTGAGAAATTTGATCTCTTGATCTCACTATCTTGACGTCTCCAGTGTGTTCTCCAAGTGCCCATCAAGCTCCTTATAATCTCTTGTTGGAACACCAACGACCAAGATTAAAACATAATCTAAGGCTGAGATTACATGGGAATTGATCGTCATCTTATTCTAGAAGATTAATCACATTTCCTAAGTTTAGACTTAGAAATACATTAAAAATGATTAATTATTTTAATTAAACCATCTCTAGGTGGAATTTTCTCAAACGATTTATAGGTATTGGAGAATGCATGTGTCTTAGCCTCTCTGCAAAAACTCGAGGTCAGAGAACATCCGATGCTACAAAAGTCAACAAACTTCACCACAGTAACGCAAAATTTATGCAAGGCTAGGTATGTATTATTTTGATGTGTTAAGGGTAAATTGATGCTAGTGGATGGTGTTCGAGGAGAGTACAGCTCGAAAGTCTATTAGCAGCCAAAAGGAAGGGTTTTCTAGGTGGTTGGATGCCCTAACCAGGAGGAGACGCTACAACAAGGATTGGTCACTCGTGGTCTATTGGAGGGCAACATGAGAGTGGACCAAGTGTGGATAGTGGATTAGGAATTTATGGTTTTGCTAGAGGACAGTGTGATCGTGTCCAAGTTCGAGCCCGATGTGCACCATCTTCATGGACCTAGGTGGTTGCTAGAGTGGCAGTTGTTGAACTTAAGGGTTGACGAACCAGAGGAGCAATGTTGAGTAGCCCTAGAATTGTGTGTGGAGAAGGACTTCTACAATAGATTATGGGTAGTGCTTCTAGCCCGTGTTCATTGTGAAAGATGGAAAAATTGCAGTGATTGGTCAAAACCCTTCGTGCCTTATGTTGGTCTTCATTGGAATAGCACATGAAGACCAAAGTGGGTTGAAGTCCCTGAGTAGTTGAGGAGCAACAGTGAGCAGATTGAGAGTTATTCACAAGTGGAGCTATGAATAGCTCGACAGGAGTCTCGATGTGTTGATGCGTTGATGGATGAACAATAAACTAGTGAGGAGATTGGCAGTCGAGGTTTAGTGGTTAGATGGAATTGGAGCTTTGATAGAGATAAGAGCTCCAGATCAAGAGTTGAAGGACCAAGAAAGTACTGGGTACAGCCGAGGGGAGCTGAGAGAGTCGACTACATCAAATAGATGGTCAGAGTATCTTGTTGAGGGTAGATTGGTTGTCGATGGACTGACACCAAACCCCAGTTTTGTATTCTTGTACTAGTGGATATTTGAGGGTCATTATCCTTGGTACGAGAGCCCTAGATTTTTGTATTATATGTTGATTAATATAACGAAGTTGGGTTGAAAAATCTAAAAAGTTGTCCATATCTTTTGCACTAGTAGATTTATTGTTGTTTATATTCTATTGTGCAAAGTAGTATCGTTGTGATTCTTGGTTTGGGAGTATCAGAGACTTAAGATTCTATCCTAGACACCAAGGTCGTGGAAAAACAAGTATACCATTAAAAGTTGAAGATAATTAGTGTGCTTTTTTGTTTGTTAATGGCTAATGATTATGCATATTAAGACATGTTAGATGATAGAAATATACGCAAATGCAAAATTGTTTTTTCTTTTTGTATTGGAATTAGTTACATGTTGTGTTGTCATGTTAATTAGAAATCAATATAAAACCCCACCAACTACTAAAAATTATTGAAATGAAATGTATACTACCTATAAGCTAGATGTTCTGTGAGAAAAACAAGATTAAACTTGCAAGCATGGAGTCAAAAATAAAATGCCATTCAAAGGAACCCCCTTGGGGTTGTAGATAGAACACAAAATCATTGAATAGTACCATCACTTCATTATGTTGTCATAAATGCTTGACCCTTATCGGCATCTTGATGTAGCATGGAGACAAGCATTGCTTGAAGATGAGCATTGTATTTGACACCTTATCAAGTCTAGGCCAAGGAGCACCAAAAGAGAAGATGCATCCTATCGATCTCATACTTTTTTGCCACCACTCTCTGACCACCTTCATAGATGGAAATAGGAAGGAAGTGGGATCCCATGCTATTTCTTATGTCGTAGATAGGCTTCAATAACAAGACTCAAAACTCATCATTGATCATTGGATCATGCAATGCTCTCCAAACTCATCATTAGATGCTTTATTGTTAGTGTTTTGTTATCTTCATATTATGTTGTCTCTCCATATCATTTTTCCCCATGTTATCTTCATGCTTTGATAACCCAAATAAAAAAGGCAAGAAACCATTTAATTGTTCATGTCTTGAAAAATTCTAAATGAAATTGTGGATATATTGATTATAATAACCATTCAAAGAATAGTAAGGAATTTCTATGAATAAATAATCATCTCAAGTAGAAGGTTTTCCCTCATCCCTCTATGTGAATTTTAATTCGCACAACTTTGGATGAAACTCTATTCGCCACAACTTGTCATTAGGAGTCGATGAGTAATTATCATTGCAAATTGTTGAAGTGATCAATTTCTCCCACATTTTGACTTATAGAACTCATTTGAATTAGTTGTCTCCAACGTCTAATTGAATTATACCAATAACTCATATAAATGTCATAGTACATAATAGTTTTTAGAAGAGTATCTTTATATCTCATCATTATATTGTTCTTAAATCTCCATTAGAAACACAATTAAAGTTGACTTAAACGATAGAGTATTTGAAAACCACTTCAACACATCCTGCGATTGTATATACATTTACATTTACCCCACTCATTCTTCATTCAACCTCGAAAGAGGAAAATGCCCTAAGGGTTTCATCAAATTTCAAAGCCATTCCCCAATCACTTGCATTCTTCATTCAAGCTCGAAATAAGAACTTTAGTTATGGTAAATGATCCGATCTGCAAGCAATCTCTCACAAGCTTAATAAAATAATTTCTTATAATCAAATCTTCGTCAATCAAACTGCCTGAAATAATTTTTTCCTCAAGCACAATTTAATCTCAGAAGTTTAAAAGAAAAAGAAGTTGACGTGCGCTATACCCAAACAGCCACGATCTTTCGCCACTAGGCATTGCCTTCTCTCCGACCGTATTTGCCAATCAAATAAAACACTAATGCACTTCTAGCTTGACCCCATAATTGTTTTAGAAGTTTCCATTGGTTGCTGCAAAGACAAATCAAAACTTGGGCAAAAAGAAAGTGCCCCCCACAGCGAGGCATTTTGCCCATGATTTGGGAACGCAACGCTTCGTTGGGAGCTCTGCCAGTGTATGAGAGCTGCCATGCAGTAGTGAAAAATGCAGCAAGGCTTCTCCAGAATACTAAACGCATAACCAGTTGCTTGAAATCAATTTTTTTTTTATGAGAAAACACAATGCTTGGCGAGTGGGAATGATGTGGGCTGGTTAAAACGACCCCAGGAGCACCAACCCTGCAAAATAATGGAATATGTAGGAGAATGATCACCAACAACCAAGCGCTGAATTAGAGCTTGCCCACAGTGAATGATATAGTTAAAGTAATCGTTGCTCTCTACTTATAAGAGGCCAATGCTCAGCATGCAACAATGACACTGAGCATTACAATTAGAAAGAGTGACTGCCGATAATAAAAGTAATAAATAGCTCGGTTGGAGGGTTAGTCGGAAAAATCGTTGGAGTTGGAAAGCAAACAATCCCTTGAGGTCACCCATTTACTTCTCTGAAGTCAGATCGCTCACGATATAAAGAGGGTAACTAACTTGGGAATGTTACTGGTCAGCGAGGTCAGCGATTTAGCCTTCCCACAATCCTGGAGAGCTTCCATGGTCAAAGATTGGGCTTTCCTTAAGCGAATTCCCTTACAATAGCGAGTTTTTACGCTTTCCACGACCCAGATAGCATATTTCACCTACCTAGAGAATTAATGAACAAATCTCTCACCTAGAGGCTTACTAGCCGCTGAAGTCAACGATTTAGCCCTTCTTGGACAAATCCGTGGGCTGGAGAGCCAACAAGCCTCCAAAGTCAGTTATTTAGCTTGGCTGGGCTAAATCGTCGACAATAGACTCGTGAGACTACAATTCAACCTCTAAAAGCTTTTATCTCACGAACTCACAACAACTCAACTCTTTCTTAAACATACCGTTCAGTCCGATACATCATTGAGCTTTTCCTTCTTCCTTTCGATCACCGGCTTACACCGCGAGCAACCTTATCACTTCTGCAATGTTGTTGCATGGCTTCACCACTACCCGTGAAGGCATTAAACTTGGGTAACATCAGCCTTACAACAATACCAAAAATCAGACAGAGGTCACTTAACAAAGTGTCAAACCCAATAAAAATTAACATGTTCTGAACCCTCAACTCACTCACCTGATCTCAAAAAGTCAAGTCTTCAAAAACAAGGTGTAGACGACGTAATAAGTTCTCCAACTACTGGTCAAACACCCTATCCTGAATTCTACTTGATACCTTTCGTAAATTGTTAAGTTAAAACGCCCTGTTTGACGGGAAAATTTTCAAATTCTGTTTTTGTACTCTTGGGGTTCATAATAGAATTCCATCATTTTCGTAGATCACAAAAACATCAATATAACCTCTACTGGCATTAACATATTCAATTTGGGTGGGCCACAAAACCATGAGCAACAAGTCTTGGTGGCCCATTTTTTATCTTCATTTTTTTCATCAGCTACCTTGAGCCTAGGCCAGGGCCAGCCCCAATGTTGGAGGGAAGAAGGCTCTACCCACCTGTGAAAAGCTGTCACCAAGATGGTGTGAGGTTCAATCGAGCCTGCACGATTCTCTGGACAGTTTTTATCCCCACATGTGATTCCCACAGTCAAACTCTCCCAATGAGATTTGAATCAGTAACTTGATGAGGACTAAACCCCACACAAACCAACTGGTCTACACCTCATGGATTGTTTCACTAAAATCCACAACTTCACATGCAAATGTCATCTATAATATATACTTTTCAATCCACTTTACTAAAGCATTCCAATTCATTGCTCAATGATCCATGATATCATGTTAAATGTCACCCTAGTCACCAAATGAGCTAACAGAGAAAATGTCATTAAAGTCCTCCCTCCCACTTTGCAACTTGGCCGCAAGATCTAAGTGATAAGAAATGATGCTAAGAAACATTGATGAAGTCTGAGATGGTATTTATATGCTCGTGAAAAAGATTTGTCAGCAGCGGCCTTCCACATATCAAATCCGGGTGTGATTACCATTGGACGACCAAAGCCAAAATGAACTTCAGCAAAAATCAATTTATCATTGGATACAGAGTTCCAAGACATCCATGGGTGATCCTGGCCTCTTAAACATGCACCATGACATCAACGACAAATGCTGAAATGCATTATTTGCATCCACCTCGCATAACACATTACATTAAACAAGTGCAAATCTCAGCGGACAACTATCATCTCACTTATGTCACCATTGCATAACTTCACTCAACTTGTCAATTCGACATCATGCCTCTTATGATTATATTGAATTATCATTAATTGCGAGGGATTAGTTTGTTTCCATATTTCCATTCCTATGGAAATATGGCACTAGAACATACCCAATAACTTTATATCAATCAGCTGTGATCAATAAATGCAATCTAATGCAAAGATTATTGAATTATCATCCTCATGAAGAAACAAGGAAGATCAAATTTATTGACACCAAAAATCAAATTATGGTTTCAATTAGCACAAAACATGGAACAACCAACAACATTCACAAGGAAAAAGCAATCGACATTCAAGCTTTCTTTCACTGGTAAACAGAGTGGCCAACTCGTTGTCTTCCAAAAATATCATATTATCAAATGCATTTAAAGAATCAGCCACAAAAGGCAAAGCTCACTTTCCGAGTTAGTTGAGGAGTTTTTTAAATAAAAATTTAGGGGGAACTCCAACTCTCACTGACTTGGGAGGAGTTGAAGGCATCAACACTATCCAAAGCACATCTTAATTATCCTTTGCAGGTACATGAAGACATGTTGGGTTCATTATGAAAAATACATGAAGACATGTTGGGTTCATTATGAAAAATACCATTACTCCATCTTTTAAGCACTTAATATAAACGAAAAATCTCTTTTGCATGAAAAGACAGCATTATGTATTCATCTTTGTCGTTAGTAACGATATGCCCAAAATCCTACTAATACCTCAAAACAATCCTATTGAATTAGGAGCAGAGGAAGAAAGAAAGAACAACAAGAAACAGAATGAGAGAAGACCAAAGACCAAGAAATAGAAACTGAATATGTGAATCTGTTTTATTCGATGATGAGTTTTCATTACATGGCATTCGATTTATTATGTGAACAGCTACTGTTACACATAACTAAACTACTCGTTACATAACTAAAACTAAATTGGTTACAAAAACTGTTTGACCAAGTTCGTTGTCAAACCAACAAACTCCACCTTGACAACAACTTTCTCATTCATCATCTTTCCTCCAAGCCAAGAGAAGCTAAACACCACCGCAACTTCTCTACTGTAACTGGCTTTTTGAATATGTCTGCACAATTTTCTCGTGTGTGGACCTTTTTAAGAGCTACTTTTCCACCATCGATCACATGTGTCAGAAAATGATATCTCACATCAATGTGCTTGGTTCTGCTGTGATAGGCAGGATTTGTGGCCAAGTGAATAGCACTTTGACTGTCACAAAGTACACTCACTTTCTCCTGCTTCCTTCCGATTTCATCGAGCAAACCCTTTAACCAGATTGCTTCTTTACTGGCATCTGAAGCAGCTATATATTCAGCTTCGGTAGTGGACAATGCAACCGTGTCTTGAAGCTTTGACATCCAACTAATTGCTCCACCTGCAAGAGTAAAGACGTAACCTGTAGTAGATCTTCTTTTGTCCAAATCACCAGCATAGTCAGCATCTACATATCCGCAGACTGATCCTTCACTACCATCAAAGACGATGCAATGATCTCTTGTGCCTCTTAGATATCGAAGCACCCATTTCACTGCTTGTCAATGTTCTTTACCTGGATTTTCCATGAATCTGCTGACAACTCCAACTGCATGTGAAATGTCAGGTCTTGTAGATACCATCGCATACATTAAGTTGCCTACCGCATTTGCATATGGTACATGAGACATATACTGCTTTTCTTCATCAGCTCTAGGACTCAAAACAGAAGAAAGCTTAAAATGGGAAGCTAGGGGAACATTAACAGGTTTCACATTATTCATAGAAAACTTTTCAAGTACCTTCTCCACATACTTCTGCTGTGATAACCAAAGCTTACCATTTTTCCTGTCTCTGTGTATCTCCATGCCCAAGATATGTTTTGCTGCTCCAAGATCCTTCATATCAAACGCCCTAGAGAGTTGAGCCTTTAACCTGTTGATCTCTTCCATGCTTTTTCTTGCAATAAGCATATCGTCAACATACAAAGCTAAGATAATGAATATGCCATTGAAAGTTTTGAAGTACACACAATGATCATACTCGCTTCTTATAAAGTTCTGGCTCACCATGAAGGAATCAAACTTCTTGTACCATTGTCTGGGAGACTGCCTCAGACCATACAATGATTTCCTGAGCTTGCAAACTAATCTTCTGCTGCGACCTCGTACAAAACCTTCTGGTTGTTCCATATATATCTCTTCGTTCAAATCACCAGGTAGAAAAGCTGTTTTAACATCTAACTGTTCTAACTCAAGATTAAGCAACACAGTTAGTGCCAACACAGTACGTATAGAAACAAGTTTTACAACTGGAGAAAAAATATCATGAAAGTCTATACCTTCAACCTGAGAATACCCTTTTGCTACCAGTCTCGCCTTATATCTCTCAATACTACCATCAACTTTCCGTTTCAGCTTGAAGACCCATTTACATCCAACAACACTTCTCCCTTCAGGAAGCTCTACAAGATCCCAGGTATTGTTCTTGGCTAAGGAGTCCATTTCTTCTTCCATAGCCTTTTTCAATTTCTCGCTATCTGTATCATCTATCGCTTCCTGATAACAAGACGGTTCCCCATCTTCAGTAACCAAAGCAAAAGATGAAGCAGCAGAATCTTCATACCTTTTGGGAGTTTTCCTTTCCCTTGTAGACCTTCTCAGAGCGACTGGTTGCTGAACTGGTTCAGAAACTTGCTCTGGTTCAGAAGCTTCAACGGCTTCCTTTGTGTCTTCAACACCTTTGTCTCCAGAAGTCTCTCCTTCCTTTCGACTGCCACCGAAAGATCTAGCCTCCAACTGAACTCGTTGACTCGGCGATACCTGTTCCTGTTCAATTCTTTCAACATTTGATTTTAACAAAGATGATTCATCAAATGTTACATCTCTACTAATAACTATCTTCTGCAATGTAGGATCCCACAACCTATATCCTTTCACTGCATAGTCATACCCAACAAAGACATAACATTTCGACTTTGGATCTAACTTTGAACGCTGATTTTTAGGAATAAGAGAATAAGCATCACAACCAAATATCCTCAAATGAGAATAGTCACAAGACTGACCTGTCCAGACTTCTTCAGGAATTTTACAATCAATTGCTACTGAAGGTGATCTGTTAACCAAATAACAAGCAGTAGATACTGCTTCTGCCCACAACTCCTTTTGCAAGTTAGCATTGCTGATCATGCTTCTGGCTCTTTCCATAAGAGTCCGATTCATACGCTCAGCAACACCATTTTGCTGAGGAGTATAAACAGTAGTTTTGTGTCTAACAATGCCCTCATCCTTACAGTATTGTTCAAATTCAACAGAAGTGAACTCACCACCATTGTCAGTTCTTAGACATTTAATAGATTTGCCTGTTCTTTTATCTACCATTACTTTAAATTGTTTAAACACATTGAATACATCAGCTTTCCTTTTTAGCAGATAGACCCAAACTTTACGAGAATAATCATCAATGAATGTTAAAAAATACAATGCACCTCCATATGACATAACAGGGGAAGGCCCCCACAGATCAGAATGAATGTAGTCTAAAACATCTTTACTATTATGATTGCCAACTTTAAATCTCTGTTTACACTGTTTCCTATACACACAATGTTTACAGAAATCTAAATTCAAGGATTTCAGACCGGGAAGATATTTACGTTTCATCAGTATGTGAAGACCTTTCTCACTCATATGACCCAAACGTTGATGCCACAGACGAGTACCTGCTTCTTCCTTTTCTGACGCCACCGCTGCTTCACCGATCTGAGTACTTCCTTTTAACCTGTAAAGATTCCCGACCTTTTCTGCCTTCATAACCACAAGGGCACCTTTGAAGACTTTCAAGACGCCATCCTGACCTGTAAACTTATAACCATCTGAATCCAAAACTCCCAAAGAGATTAAATTTTTCTTCAAATCAGGTACATGTCTAACACTAGTTAATGTTCTAACTGTGTTATCATACATCTTAATCCTGATATCTCCCATCCCAACAGTCTGACATGACATATTGTTACCCATAAACACAGAACTACTGTTTACATTTTCATACGAAGTAAACCAATTTCTATGTGGGCACATATGATGCGAAGCACCAGAGTCTAACATCCAACTATCAAAACTCTGAGAGACATTACATTCAGGTGAAGTTTCATCTATCATACACAGTTCTTCAGCAGATAAAACTTCGTCTACAATACCTGAATCAGCCTGATTCGCTTCGTTCTTCAGGTTTTCGGATTCCTTCCGTTTCCAACAGTCCTTCTTCAAGTGTCCAACTTTGCCGCAGTTCCAACATTTCGCCTTACCTTTCTTGCCCTTCGATTTCGACCTGGAAGACCCCCTTGGTTTGTCTCCTCTTTCCTTTGAGCGTCCTCTAGCGACCATGGCTTCTGATGCAGCTGTATCAGTGCTGGATTTCCTTCGTACTTCCTCAGACAGAAGAGCTCCCACGACTGATTCAAACTTCAAAGAATCAGCAGAGCTGAAATTGATTGAGGTTACGAAGTGATCCCATGATTCAGGCAAAGAACACAGCAAGGTTATGGCTTTATCTTCTTCCTGTATTTTGACTTCCATATCTGTTAATTGCCAAATTAGTGTATTAAAAACATTCAAATGTTCTGCAATGCTTGAACCTTCTTTCATTCGAAGACTGTATAATTTTCGTTTCAGGTAAATTCTGTTGGTTAATGATTTTGTCATATAAAGGTTTTCAAGTTTTTCTCACAAACCTGACGCCGTAGTCTCTTCAACTATATTGAAGAGAACTTCATCCGCTAGACATAACCGGATGGTACTGAGAGCTCGGGCATCCAAGTCCTCCCAGTCTGAAGTAGTCATGGTTGTGGGTTTCTTAGTAACCCCATCCAATGCCTTGTGCAACCCTTGTTGCACAAGCAGATCCTTAACCTTCAGTTTCCAAAGAGCAAAATTACTCTTTCCGGTGAATTTCTCCACCTCGAATCTTGCATTCGACATCTTGGCCATTTTTCCTCCTTCCTAGGGTTTCAGTCTTTTAAAAAAACTAATAACTTCCCCAATTCAAACAGAAAGACAAGTTTCAAATCTTTTGTTTCTTGCAAACCCTTTTGTTTTTCTAGTTTCAAAACATTCTTACAAATCTCTTGCAAACTTTTCCTTCTACAATATTTGTAAAAACAACACTCTTCTCTGCTGTAAAAAAAAATTCTGAACAACCTTTTCAATCTGTTGTTCTACAATACTGCTCTCTAAAAAAAAAATTCAACCTTTGCAATCTTCTGCTGTCTTAAAAAAAAATTCTGCAAACCCTTCCTTTTTTTTTTCTCAATAATTTTATAAAACCACAACTTGACTTGATTTCAGAATTTAAAAAAGAATACCCGGGTTTCACGCTGTCACAAATCCTCTGCATAAAGTTGCAGGCCCTCACGCAGGTCAATCCTGTGCAACGCAGGTCAACAGGCCCTCACGCAGGTCAATCCTCTGCAACGCAGGTCAACAGGCCCTTACGCACAGCAGCAAGGTTCTTCAGCTTCACGTCTCCGTCACGCAGGGTTTTGGACGCTACACAGCCCTCACGCACAGCAGCAAGGTTCTTCACGCAGGACGTTCTGGATTTTGGTCACTGGACAGCAGTAATCTCCCTTCACGCAGGACGTTCTGGATTTTGGTCACTGGACAACAGCAATCTACGTTCTGGATTTTGGTCACTGGACAGCAGCAATCTCCCTTCACGTCTGATACACGGCTCTGATACCACTTATTGAATTAAGAGCAGAGGAAGAAAGAAAGAACAGCAAGAAACAGAATGAGAGAAGACCAAAGACCAAGAAATAGAAACTGAATATGTGAATCTGTTTTATTCGATGATGAGTTTTCATTACATGGCATTCGATTTATTATGTGAACAGCTACCGTTACACATAACTAAACTACCCGTTACATAACTAAAACTAAATTGGTTACAAAAACTGTTTGACCAAGTTCATTGTCAAACCAACAAATCCGAATCCCAGTTATATCAATATAATAATATGAGCTTTGCCATGCTTGCGAAAATGAGTTTTTCACAAAAATATTTATGAAATATTTAAGAAAGCAGAAGATGCATCTAAAGGATGATAAAATGTCTAAAATCTTGTGATAGATCATGTGCAATGATCAAAATCCTGTAGGATATTGCCAGAATAGCACGAAGTGTGTAGGGAATTATGAGCAACTTAGCAGGCAAAGCAGTCCTGGATCAACGTGAGCAGAGATGAGCAGTTAAGTTTCATGGTGTTCGATGAAGGTTGAAATAGGTGTTAAAGATATTCTGAGAATAGTGACTATAGTTGGTGGATAGAAGATTGACATCACATTTTGCTTGATTTTTCAAAAACCATCCGAAACATCATATGGCACCAAATCTCCTTGCAGGATGCCTTTCCAGAATCCGAATACATTGCATAATCTGATAATCAGCAAAATAAAGTAACCTACAACATAACAGCAACCCCTTTATATTTTGATTTTTGAATCTTATCGTAATGAAAATTGGGTCGCACTAACAAAAATATACAGGAAAACCAGCAAGTGAAGTTTGAACAACTTTTTAGATATACAACTTTGGAATGAAAAAAATGAAATCATCAATGATAAACATTTGAACATTTTGCTACTTTTGGAAAGTGAGACATAGCTCCTGCCTATACCCAGCGAAGCTTATGTGCAACAGAAAAATTGGGGCTCATACTGAAATCATGTCAGTGAACTGTTAGGAAAAACGCGATTTCCAGAATAGGGATAAACACACACAGCAATATGCATATGGAGATTCTTGTTAAAAAGGGCACCAAAATTGAAAATAAAAGCTTCTCCTAGATGTTCCACAAAAATAACTATAGTACACTTTCCACCTGGGTACCCAATTTAAGCTGAAGCTCTTTCAGTTGAGTGCATAGTTCCACCCGTTGATTCTCATATGCCTCTAGAAGATAATTTTTTCCACTAACTAACCGCTTGAGTTCAGCTAATTCTCTCTCCAATTTTTTCACACTTTCAAGGGTATCTTCATGTTTAGTCATTTCTCCATTTCTGTTCAATGAAACGCAGGGCAGGTCCTCTATTAGGTTCCACACCTTTACATCTGGATTTTTCAGTTCATACGTCTGTTCCTGGAGCTTCTGTTCATGAAATCTTTGAGTTCCTCCATTGCATAGTTCAGCGCTTCCAACTGCGGAACCCTTTGAGTCTGCAATTGATCCACTGCATGACCTGCATAGTGATCTGCAATTGCTTTGCGCAATCGCTGAATTTCCCTTTATGTTCCAAACAACTCCCTGTTTGCTGCGTCAAGCTGTGACTGTAAATTTGTCATGTGTGAAATTTGATTAGTTATGACTTGCTGTTGATCCGTAATCTGAGTTTGCATCTCCAATACCATCTCATCTCTTCTTTTCAGCTGTTCCCTCAATCTATGAATCACATCACGCTTGCTAAATAGATCAGAGCCTGTATCTGATGTACATACAGATTCTGAGCTATTGGACTGCTGTAAATGCACATTGGACAGATCAAGTTGGTCTGGAGATACCCATAAAGGGCTATTTGTTGTACTTTCAGAACAAATTTGAATTTCTGACAGTTTGCACTGCTGTGGGGATATTGTATGTCCACTCACTCTGTCATTGTTAAATTGGAAGTTAGCATCCTGAGGCCCTAACTTCATCTCTACTGCACCATCAGAAGCACCTGCAAAAAACAAGCACACCATCATTACGTCATAACCACTAAAGTTTAAAAGGAAAAAAGATGAAAGCAAAGTATTTCCTGAAAAAATGATCAATATAATAAGGCTGCAATTATATAAAGAAATTGTCATTCAGTACCATTAACAAGTACAATGAACCAACACACAAGGATATATATACCAAGGTTTTCCATGTTGGAAATATAAATATAATTGTTAGAGATAGACTAATGAGTACAAAAATAAGGGTTCATGCCATTCACAAGCCTATTGTAACCCTTCATGTACAATCATGTCTCTAGGAGTTATACCTTTTAATGATTAAACCTACATTGTGCTTCTATGCTTACTATACCCTAAGTCTGTCTATACTATTTTATGTACATAACATTGCCTCTCCCTTCAAAAAGCATTGTCCTCAAAGCATTCTCGAAAAATAGTAGTGTTTGGATGATTCCCTTTTCTAAAAGTGTCCTCCCTGGTCCTTTCATCATTGGTTTGGTGTGGGGTTCATTTTGATTTTAGAACTTGAATTGAATGCTTCCAATATTTCTTGTAACTTGATTATAATGTTTCAAATTTTACCTATTTCATCTCTTACCCAATGTTGTGATGATCACTAGTATGATGCATGCTTTGACATGTAGATGGAGTTTTCTTGATTTTTCTTTCTTCACTGGTCGCAACAAGCCTGCCTTATGACATAAGTAAGAAGTGATGAAGTCTCTGAGAGGGGCAGGGTATGAAGAGCCTAAGATTTGTGTATGAGTGCTTCTCTAATGGGGAGAACATAAAGAGCTGGAAAAACATGCATAAATCTAATCAAAAGCACACATGTACACAAAGATTTTTACTAGCAAAGATGGGAAATACTTCGTTACTATCATATAAGTATTTACAAATGATCATCTCTTCATGGACTCAAAATGGGGGCTACACACCCACAACAAGGCTCACATAGAATGACCGACCTTTATATCTTTTGCAAGTTTCATTATACTCTCATGATAAACAAGGGCTCATAGTGACTACTAGGATGCTTCTCTGCATGCCAATCCCATATGTAAATAAGTGCATATAGACTTTAGTTAATGATACCCATTTTGTTCTTCATTGAGTTTTAGAATAAACAAATAGAATTGTGCCTAAAATGTGCCCCCATTTTTAGCAATGATCTGCCACCTTTTTTTAATGTTGAGCTTCTCGCTAAAATTAGTGATTACAGAGTCAATGCCACATCCCCGAGAAACAAAAGTAGTAATATAAATAGAGATATTAGTAGTAGTTACTAGTAATAGCACATTAGACATGGAAGTGAGAGGAAACTCAACACTTGTAGGAAGTGGCAACGACAATTATATTGCGAGTGGTACTAGAAACTACACAAGATTACAAGAAACTACGGTTATAGGTGGCCTCCATTGAACAACCATGAGAAGGAACAACCACAAAAGAATATTATGGTCCCAGTTAGGAGACCTACCAATAGCATTGGTACTATTTATCTTTAGTGTGCTCAAGGATAACCTAAAAATTATGCAAGAGAAGAAGCATTTTGGTTGTTAATCTTGTCTTGGCAGTTTAACACTCTACGAGGCATCTATCATCCTAGCGGGTTATGTTTATAAACCTTAAGTGGTTGGCCTATGCCCACATGAGTATTAGTTGGGTGGAGTGGAGTAGGGACCTAGTGGTCCCACACTTACAATTAGGGCTACATCTAGAAGTGTCCAAAGGTCATTACCTTATTTGCACTCACCAGGCAATGAAGCAAGTTAATTTGGTACTTTAAAGTACCCAATTATCTCATGTTATGGGATATCGACATGATGTGTGATTATATTCTTTGGGTTTATTAATAATCACTATTCTATATCATTTCTATCTCAATAAATTTGAAAGAAAATTTAAAGGTATTTCCAAAAATGGGACACAGTGAAGGTTCTAACCACTCATGAGGGAAACATCACATTTGAAAATTGGCCTTCTAGAATCTGGAATAGCCCATTTGGCTGACAAAAACCATGATATTTCATCTGGCAAGAGTCTTAGTACTCAAACATCAGATTGAGTTTTAGAGTGTCATTTGGAAGGAAATTTTGAGAGAATTTTAGAAAGGGGTCACAACAAAGGTTCCAATGCTTGAGCACTATTGAGAGATATATGATCTCTGAAAGTTACCCTTCTAGAACTGCATGTTCTGCTCATGGAAAATAGTAAACTGCATTGTAGAAAGCTTTTTCTCCCTAATCAGACATCCCATTGTTGCAATTCAACATGGAATTGAAAGAGCACTTAATGATGCATCTTCAACTAATATTTCAAGTCATTTGGAGATGAAGTAAGTGATTGAAAAACAAAAGAGGTGAAGTGAAGTTAAAAAAGTGTTTTCTACATTGTTTTAAGATTGAATTTTTTACCTTAAGGTACAGATGATTTTACCTTGAGGAAGAAGAATAAAGTCACCCCTTGGTTCATAATTTTTTTGTAAGCGAGGAAATAAATTTGTTTTAATTTCACAGGGGTCCTTGCAATTCTGCACCCTGCTCAAACTCCATCGTTTATTAAGAGTTGTATGGTATATGGTTTTTTCTATTGCACATTGCATGGCCTGCTCACTCATTGTTGTCTATTGAGAGTTGCATAGTATATATTTTTTTTCTATGGATGACTCTAATGACAAAAGAATTGCTTTGTCAAAATGAAGAATTTTTTCAAAATCAATATTAGAAAAGGGAGAGGAAAGAAAATCAATTCCTTGCAAGATGTTAATGTCAAACTTCATGATAAGATTAGAAAATTTCATTGTGTCTTGTTGCAGCAAAATCTAACTTGCCTTGTGGAGGCATACCTTACAATGTTATAACTAGACTAAGTGACAACAATAAGGTAATAGCCCACTGTAACCACAGCTACTACCCCCTTGCTCTAAATGGATTTTCATGAATGGGAGGAGTCTCAATATATAGGTCACCTAAGAGATGTTCTAGGCTTATAGGTGTAAGGTGACACAACAAGGCATCTAAGATGACACAACTTAGGAACAAGGCTTCAAACAATGAATAAGAGGCAATTTGCATCCCTTGAAGAGGCCAAGATAGGGCACACTAGACCTAGGGTTTGAGTAGTAGCGTGGAAAATGGAATGTCCTGAGGTTAAGGTGCAAAGAAAAGGTTTCCAACTATGAGTATCAACAAGGCCAAGGCACATGAAACCTTCAACAAGCCCTCAAGTTGAAGCTTAACCAAACTAGGGTTTCTCCCACAACACGAGAAATTTTGGAGAAAAATGGAGAGATTAGCCACCAAGATGGATGATTTTGAGGCAACCAAACCTAATCTTGATGTTGAATCCTTCCAAACCCTAAAAATCCTCTACAGAATTTCGCTCCAAGCCCTAATTAGGTTGCTTATCTTTAAGATTGCCAAAAAAAGAGAATGAAAATGATTTTGCAGATGAAATAAAGTTTTATCACTAAGTTGCAGGAAACGTTGGAGAAGGGTCCGTTTTCAGCCGGAAACGAAACAAAAACAAGGAAACTCGTACCGTACGGTTTGGAAACTCATTTCCGGCTATATTGGCCTATTTCTCGAGGAGGAAATGTGGCCAATACGGCCAGAAATGAATTTCTAGGCTGTACAATAGAGTTTCCTCTTCTAACTTGACTTTTTCTTGTATTTTTATTTTTATTTTTTGCTTCTAATTTTTTATTGGGCGACTAAAATATCTTATGGATGCTTCTAGATGCCTCTCAAGTTATAAAAAAGAGGATTTGTTTGAGTGGGGCAGCCTAATGTTCAAGCCTATGGCCCTAGTGTTGATATTTACTTAAATTTTTAAAATTACGATGAAATGAATCAGGATGTTTGAGAGTGGTTTCGCCCTCATTGGATTTCATATGGAGAAAGTAGAATTTTAAATCTCACTCAAAATCCAGCAGACTTATATATTTTTTAGGATTTTAGGATCGGGGGGATTGCAATGTTTCCATTGGATTTTGTCATGTACTAGGGTATGGAACTTGTATTTAATCAAGAGAACCAACACCTCTATGTAGGGGAGACTCCCAATATTCAAGAGCACGTATGGTACTAGGGTATGGAACTTGTATTTAATCAAGAGCACTAAGGTCGTTCGACTATGTAGGAGGAGACTCCCAATCAAGCATGAGACAAGAAATTAGAAATTTCTCATCGCTGATTTTGGATATTGCTATTTTCATTATGTGATCATTCATGAGTAAATGTGATGTAAATTTAGAGACTTATAGTTTATGCATTGACAATTGACAATTTAATCATAATGTAATAAATTAGAATGTGTCATATATGCTTTATGATTGCACATTATTTCTTAAATGTCCTCATATATATATATATATATATATATATATATATATATATATATATATATATATATATATATTACGTTTCCCTGTTTCCAAAATTTTGGGGGGGGGTCACGTTTCGTACCCGTGCCTCTTTTGGAAACTCGTACCCATTTCCCCGTTTATTGCAACTTAGGTTGATCACCTAATGGACAAGGCCAGTGCCTAATCCTTGGGTGGATGGAGTCTATAGATTCTTAAAACTGGCTAAAACTTGGAAAGGAGTAAGGATATCTCGATGCCTTAGCAACAAGACCCTAACTATTACCTTTGTGAGGGATCAAAATTCACTTGGGAGAGCTAATGTAAGATTCACCAAGGGGATTGTCATTCACATATCATACATGAGTAATGCATGCAATAATGAGACCTAGCTTCCATACAATTTATCTTCAATAACAATAGTGCAATAGAAAACCCTAGATCATCAATTTATTCCATACACTAGACATAAAAATCAGAAATTTTCAATAATAAGCTCACTTACAAGACAATATACATGAACAATCCAATTATTGAACCAAGGCAACTTCTCCAAAGACAAGAAATTAGCTCCAACATTCAACGATCTCCACAAATCACATCTTGTCCAAGATACAAAGAGGCCAAAATATCCCAAGGAGGGATGAAATAATCCAAGTGATGATGATGAATAACAATGATCCTCTCTATTTATATGAGGAGGATGAGTTCTAATTATTAGCCTACAAGCCCCTAATAACAAGTAAAATCACAAAAATTCCTTGGGTTACAAGCCAACCCACTAGCTTTTGACATAAATGCTAAGAAAATCCCACACGTGTGAGTTGTGAGGCTTCTAAAGTTGACGTCATCCATGAAAGAGGCTCCAAATGTCATGTGTTGGTGCTACAAGGTGCCAAGTGTGATGTAGTAGCATCTAAAAATCATGATTTGAGGGTTGGCCCTCAAATCAACCTCAATATCTCTCTGTGGTCCCAAAATCCAGTTGGGGCACCACAAAGGGGTCTCCATGGGTCTCCAACTACTCATAATGTCCATCTTTGCTCAAATGTTGAGAGCTTTCCAGGTGCTACTAGCCCTCACAATTCTCTGAAGGTGAGATCATCTTTATTAGGGCCCTAAATCAGCTACCATCCCTCATATGGTGCTAACGTCAACCTACGGGCATGTTGGGTCCAGGTGTATCATCCTGAAGAATCATCAAATGTAATGCAAAGTAGCAAAAGGTCATGGGTGCAGGAGGTAGGATCATGTATTATATACTATTGTTGTTTGGAGGACCAAGGTTCTCAATGCTTCACCTATGAGAAAGGTTGTGGGGGAGCACCCCCCGCCCCCCAATATACCCGCTCCCAAACCGCGCTCCTAGAAAATAAAAATTAATAATAATAAAGAAAAAACAAAACAAAACAAAAACTACTCCCTAGTGGTTCCAAGAGTGATCAAGGAGCAATCAAGGAAATTCGCTCCTAGATTGCTCATGAAGCGATTTTAACACTTAGAGAGTGAATTCGGGAGCGATGCTCCTTCTCACTCTCTAGACCAAAAAATTGCTCCCGACCCCCTTTTCTCACGTACTGCCCACGACGGGAAAAGTTAGTTTTGAAGGGAAATGGGAGGGCCAAGGGGAATAAAAGGCCTCCTCCCCTCCCACTTAATATCATTTTATGAGTTTGTGAGATAGATTGAGAGCGTTTGAGCCTTAAGGAGGTAATTTGAGAAGATTGAGAACATAAGATTGTAGGAGCTTGCAAGGGAGATTATAGGTTGCCATTTTTGAGAGCTTGGGAGATTGAAGGTTGTCATTTGTGAGCAATTGGGAGATTGTGTTCAAATTTCTAAGCCTAACCCGTTATAAATTCTTCCTGCACTATTTGGTTTATTTCACCTACTTGTTTAATTTCTTAACAAGTTATTTAACCATATAAATATTGAAAATAAACACCAATGCAGTCTCAACCATCTACATATCATCAACTGAAAGAATAGACAAACACACAAGGGACGGCGTTATTTTTGGACAATCGTCCCCAAAAAAAACCCAACTTGGGAAAACTGGTGCGGCAATTCTAAGGGATTTATCATTAAGCAGCTTTCTTGAGTACAACTTGGTGCCAAGGCTCACTCGACAGAGATATCTATTTGCCAGTAATACCTCTCTTCGGAAGTAGATATTCGGCAAATCTGCTCCACGAAAAACTCTTCAACACCTCTATGAGGCTCTGCGTCAGCCCTCCTAGCCTCTGCGTCATATTGGAACCCACTGCGTCAGCCTTGTGATGCTCTGAGCTAGCTCTCTGGCCCTCTGCGTCACTCATGCAAGCCCTGGTGGCCTCTGCACAATCCCTCTGGCCCTTTGTGTGCCTCCTGCTGGCTCTATGTAGCCTTCTCTGCCTCAGCGTTGATCCTTCGGCACTATCTCTGCCTCTTTTCTATGCACTCACTGCCCCTCGCTGCAACTTTGATCACTGGTTCGATTTCTCTCAGCAAACCCCGCTCCAGAAAATCAAACTAACTGATCAATCTATTGATTTGGGGTAGCATCGGATGTGCTCTAGCCACGAAATTTGGTGGAGAGGTTGGGGCATGTGAGATCTCCAATACTTAGAAAGGGTTTGAGCAGATTCTAAACAGATCAGGAGATAATAAAATAATTAATACTTTTAATGGAGTCCCTAAGTCTAAACTTAGGGAAAATAAAATATTAATGTGTGTTAATATGAATCCGTGTTAGAATGGTCCAAAAGACATGGATCAAGCCAGATCTAATCTTAGCCATTTATTAGGGACTTATTCTCGACCATTGCGATGTCAACAGGAAAAGTATAGGAGGAGGTTTGAGGGTCACTTGGAGAATACACCAGAGTGATCAGTCATTCTATTCTCTAGAGTGGGGTTTGCTAAGAGAGACAGAATCAGTGATCGGAGAGTAGTTGAGGGGCATTGAGTACAAAGAGACAAAGCGGTAGATATAGTGCCAGGAGAGTAGCAGAGCAGCCAAAGAGAGAGACACAAGAGCAGCCAGTGCTCACACAGGGCCACGCAGAGGCAGCTAAGTGCTACGCAAAGCACCAAAGGGGCCAGCGTAGCTGACACAGAGGCTCAGAGTGTTGACGCATGGCCTCTTGGGGCTAACGCAGGGCTAGCGCTCGGCTAGGAGAGGCTGACGCAATCCAAATTGGGAAGACGCTGGGGTTTCTAGGGCAGATTGGTGTTGAGTAGCTGCCGGAAGGATTGTTGAGCCCTGAAACTACACATTTTCCTAGACCCTTTTCCCCTCACTAGTGCCTCATAAGCTATCAAAGATCATTACATATTGATTCTAAGAGTGCATTTGAGTGGTTTTTTAACTATATTTCTGTGTTTTCTATTTTACTTAGATTTTGCTCATCAACTGCGGAATGCAGCCACTTTCCGCAACTGACTCGAGATTCCGTAGTTGTTTTTGTTGATCTCTAGGTTACAGGTGTCAGCAAGCAAAACAAGGCACGTGGGTAGTTCAGGAATGAACTGGACATGGACCAGGTCCTATTGGTTCAGCCAAATTCATAGAGGAAAGCCTTGCTCAAACGATGGTCAAACAAGGAGTTCTATGGCAAACAAGTCACTTTTTTCAACACGTGAATGGTTTGAGACTGTTCCTAGATCCATGGATTCATTTTGACAGCTGTAGACTGCCTCCACGATGCAATTCCAACATACACCTTTTGGTAGATTGAATGATCATGGCAACTAATAGGCTAAGCTCATGGGTTCTATCTTTTTATGTGTCCTCTGCTGAAGGTGTTTCATAGGGAAAACAATTATGTAATTTCCTTTATAAATAACGTGTTTGCAAACTCATGTAGCTAGTTTTTTTGATAGTCTTGCTATTAGTTTATGTACTATTGTCGTGACATTGGTCCTGCTATTGTAACGAGAGGATCTTTCCTCTGTTTTGCAATATAAAAAGACTCTATTTTATATGACTGTGTGAACGTAATTTCAGACTGACATTGTGTTAACCAAGGCCATGCAAAGGGCCCTTGCTCGCTGAGGTTTTGTCTCTTTATTTCTGTAAAGTTTTCATGTGTTGTTTTCTTATTTTCATTGTAGATATTTCATAATTTGTTCACCTCTGTATATTTCATAATTCAGTTATGGTGTTAATGTTTCATTCCTATACATGATTTTGCAAGCATTGTATATTTTTGCTAACACTGATCAGTTTTTCTTCAGGATAGGCTATGCTCGAGCATTTTCATATAATTTTTGCAATAAATAGTGACATGAGATTGGCCTCTCTGCTAACTTTGTTTTTTTAGCTTTTCAATTCCAGTTATGCTTTGATTTTGGTATTATTCATTTGTTGTTGTTAGTTAGTTTAGATATCAAATTCTTCATGTCATTTAACGTTATCTCTAGAGCCATGGCTTAACCCCCAAAAGCTACTTGGCGAGCTATTGGATTATGAGTGAGGTGATTTGATTTTACTTTCATTTCTACAATTAGATATCAGGTTCTTGATGTTATTGACGTTATCTCCAGAGCCATGGCTTAACCCCGAAAAGCTACTTGGCGAGCTATCGGACTATAAGTGAAGTGACTTGATTTTACTTTCATTTGCAAGTAGTTAATTTAGATATCAATTCCTCAGGTTATTAACGTTATCTCCAGAGCCATGGCTTAACCCCGAAAAGATACTTGGCGAGCTATCAGACTATAAGTGAAGTGAATTGATTTTACTTTCATTTCTAGAATTAGATATCAGGTTCTTCATGTTATTGACGTTATCTCTAGAGCCATGGCTTAACCCCGAAAAGCTACTTGGCGAGCTATCGGACTATAAGTGAAGTGACTTGATTTTACTTTCATTTGCAAGTAGGTAATTTAGAGATCTATTCCTCATGTTATTAACGTTATCTACAAAGCCATGGCTTAACCCCGAAAAGCTACTTGGCGAGCTATCAGACTATAAGTGAAGTGAATTGATTTTACTTTTATTAGTCTGCAGTTTTTGGTTTGTTTGAGTGCAATAGCTTAACTTTTATTTCTGTATTTAAATGAGTAGCAAAGACAGTGATTTCATGATCAGTAGTTCATCATTTGTTTGGTTTGAATAGCTGCACAGTATATTCTTGTTTAAGTACTAATTTCATCACTAGTATATTTTGAGATCCTCTGAAGTGTTAAGCTCTCGAAGTTATCATAAATGACATAATTGCCTTGTACTTGCCTTCTAAAGTATTCTTAAAACTTAGGAATAGGATTTCCATTCGCATTAGGAGACAAACAAATATAAAAACCCCCCCAAAAAAATAAAATTGAAAACAATAAAAAGTAAGAAAGAGGTTGTCTTGCACATATAGTGCACCACACTTTATCAGTTTATGATTCCCAGATTGATAATTAATGTAGCAATTTAGGACATACCAAATTAACTAAACAAGGATTATCCAGGGTTTCAGCCAATAGATTTGTCAAAAACTGAGAGGTATTACAGATTAATGCCAAGGAAATTCTCTGTTGGGTAGGCCAATTTCAGCACCCAGATTGTACTCTGATATTGCTTAATAAGAAAACCCACAGATAGCTGCACTGATTTTCCCACATGGGTTTTTCCGGGTACATTAGTCCAAAAATAATGGTGTCATGGTGTGTTTGTTATTGTTTATTTTAGTTGTTGATTTGTAATATGTTGAGCATGCACTAGTGTTTATTTTCAGCATTTACATTGTAAATAACTTGTTAAGGAAACAAGTAGATAGAAATAAATCAGATAAAGTGCATGGAGGGTTTTTAACTAATTAAACTTAGAAACTTCAAATTTGATCACTGGTTCGATTTCTCTCAGCAAACCCCGCTCCAGAAAATTGAACTGACTGATCAATCTTGGTGTATCTCCCACAGACCCTCAAGCCTCGTCTTATACTTTTTCTATTGAGTCTTCAATGGCCAAGATTAAATCTCTAATCAACAGCTAAGATTAGATTTGGCTTGATCCATGTCATTTAGAACCTTCTCACCTAGTTGTATATTAATACCCATTAATATTTTTATTTTCCTAAGTTCAGACTTAGGAACCCATTAAAAATATTAATTATTTTAATATCTCTCTAACCGGGTGGAATTTCCCCAAACCATTTCCGGGTCTTGGAGATCTCATGTGCTTTAGCCTCTCCACCAATTTTCATGGCTAGAGCACATCCAATGCTACCCCAAATCAATATATTGAAGGTTGCCAAACAACATTGGAGAGCCAAAGAGGTAGGGTCTAATCCAATTCTTGTTTTTCTCTTCCATGTAGCATTTGTGTTTTTTATATGTTGTATGAATCTATCAAATCTAGAAGTAGAAACTAGTTACTATAATCTATATGTTTTATTCACCTATTGTTTATGATTCCTCCCTCCTTTTATTGCAAGCAATAATCTCAAGCTTCAATGAACATGATGGTTATATGGCTTTGCCTTATCATGTGGGTTCCATTTTTAGCTATGATGATGGTGCCGGGAAACAAAAGATGTGATGAAGATGATGAAGAAGTGAGTAGTGGTGGATTAGGATACCATGGAGAAGAGGAGTGTGAAAATTCCTCGAATGAAATTACTGGATTTTTATCTTATAATTGTTAGGAGTTTATTTGTGTTTTGAATTATTATTTAGCAAATAATGATAAATTCACTATTGCATTCTTCACAATAAAAATGTTTCGTAAGTATAAAAATTGGAACTGAGAAAACATGCACACATACACATAAAAATTTGACAGTTATTTTTGGAAAATTGTCCCTGGAAAAACCCTGAAGGGAAAACCAATGTAGTAGATGAGGGTTTTATTATTGTTCAGCAATTCAAGAGTAAAATGATCTGCTTGCCTCTTGCTGTTGCATAGAATGTCTAGGCAGCGCGACAATGCTCAGAGTAAGGGCTCTCACTCTTAAATCCTTACTCACTCCGTTTAGACTCTCTCTTAGACAAGTCAAGGGGGATAGTCCCTAGGTGAATAGATGAGGATAGCCTGTGAAAAAAAACAGACTCTAGGAGATTTTAATGATGGATAACTTAATGAATTTAAATGATTAAATCAGATTGATAGATCAAACGCCCAAGTAAACAAGACACGACCACAAGATAGAAATAATTTTAGACCAGTGCCTTTGATATTTGAATTAACAATCAACAAAACAAGTTATCCAGAATGATTTCCAATATGTGACGAAAAATGACAATCATAAATAATCCACAAAAAAATGCCCAACATTGTCACATGCAAAAGATTCCAGATCTAAAATGATTACTGTTAATGACAAGATCTAGAACAGCCAATATGATTTATCGCGCCTTGACCATAGAAAAATCATGAGAAATGCATTTAATAACACTAAGGAACTTTAAATTTAAATTTTAATTATTCCTTAGGCAATAATGTTTAATGGTAACTGAAAAATTTTAAATCTTTTAATGCGACGGAAAAATAAAAAGGGCCTAAAATAAAAAATTTAATGGGCCATAGGCCACATTTAAATTTTCTTAACGTTAAAGCACAAACCCTTTTTATTTTATTTTAAAATCCTTAGTCACCAAAGTTTTAAATTTTTTTATGATTTTTTAAATGTTTAGGATTTTAAATATTTTAGACTTTTTTAGACTTTTGAAATTTTATATTTTTTAGATTTAAAATTTTTAATGTTTAGGATTTTTATATTTTTAGGATTTTATGATTTTTTAATTTTAAATAAATAAAAAAAATCAAAGTCAAAATAAGACAATGAAAAATAAATTAAACAAAATGAAACCCAAAATCACATTTTTTATTTTTTTTATTTTTAAATTTTGAGATTTAATAAAATCAAAGTCTTAAAAAAAAAAGGAGGAGACCAAAATGGGACCTTGTAAAAACTACAAGAAATGTTATCAAACTATATGAAACCTAGAAAGTTTATGCACTAACACCCTAACTACATACAAAGCTGAAACTGAAATAAACCCAAACAATATAAGCCAACGTGACACTCTGTTATAGACAATTTTGTGCCTTACAGCAACAGACATGAATTGTCAATAATCCAAGGGATCCAAAGTTCCCTAAACATGATGTTCCTACCCCTAGAGGAACAAGGTCAGCAAACCAACAGCTCTCAGATCAGTTCTCCACCTGAAAACACTCAAAAACAAGCAATCCTAAAATCAAAGCAGGTGCTCCACTAGGCTTCTGCGCTGAAACACAACTCCTCCATGGTGTACCTGCGTTGCAAAGTAGGTAGGACAAAGGCCACCTGCGTTGAGCGAGTTTGGACAAGTGGCACACTGAATCATTGCCCCAAAAATGACACTTGGATCAAGGATTTCGCCTTGTGATGAGTCAGAGGCTCTGTTTCTCCAAGTGGAAGCAAAGTTCTCCAAGTGGACTCAAGAACTGAAGATCAACTAAAGATTAACTGAAGAGAGAGAGGACACAAGGCAGCTACACATCAGTTGCAAGCTGACTCATCCTTTCTCAATTCATCTATACCTTGAGCTCTCTCCTATGAGCTCAGGAGGCTGGAATTTTGTGCAAAGTAATGATATGTTGTTGGTTTCACTATAGAGCTATTGGGTGATTGTTTGAGAGAGGTGAAGAGGAGAAATTATTTCTGCTGGGAGGTGTTGCTGGATTGGAGCCTTCAATGGTTGTAATACTCTCAGAACCTTTACTTCTTCATTAATAAAAGCTATTGAGGTTCTTCTATGTGCTCTTGTTTCAATAATATATTGTGATAATTGCATGTTTGGTTTACACTAATCCTTGAACCAGTTATGATTGCATGCTTCTTGTAGTTTCCTTCTTTGTTATTTTGCAGGATCTCATTGTAGCTGGGCCAGCAAAAGAGCAAGGAGCTGGGAGCAAGCAGCCAAAGAGAAGAGTTTGGATTCGACATTAAGCGCAAGGCAACGGTTAGTGCATTTCTCCATTCTCTTTTACTTTCATAAAGAAGTAAACCTTAAGTAGTTTGTTTTACAGTTGTTGCTAAGGTACTATCACCCTTAGAGTGGGATAGGGTCATCCGAGTCGGATACTTTTCCCTACAACAAACTGGCGACCATACTGGGGATCGTATCCGTTTGATTGTGTTTGTAGTATTTTGCTATTCATTTCTTGAACAAAAGAGTACCAAATCGAAAAGCTTTTTACTATATCAAAAGCGAAGTAGAGGGCAGCTACTCTAGCTCATTTCTGAGCAAGTTCATGATTTGAAGAACTGATCTACAAGGATCCTTGTAAGCTCTTAGTGATAGCTTTTCATCTTCCTAATCATCCCTTTGAGTGTGCTTGACTGATTGTTTCTTATTTGAGCAAAAACTGTGCATTTTTTAGAAAATTATGACCCGGAAACTGTGAAAACGCAATTCTCGTTTTCCAAAGCAGGTAGTACACAGGCTACCTGCTTTGCAACGTAGGTCCCGAAGGGGCTACCTGCGCTAAGAGCCAGATTGGCTGTGCAGCGCCTGCGTTGGCCCAAATTTGCCTAGTGCTGTTGGGGTTTCCTCCCTTTCTCTTGCCTGTTTTCATTATTGATTTGGCTGCTAGTTACCAGTCTTGCACCTGTTCTGAAACCAATATTACTTGCCAATCATTCTGCCTCTGTTATATAACGAAATTGTACTTGTTCTTTGTATTTCTTACTCATTTACAATTTCCCATAACGAAGAGTAAACTAGTCTTGCTTTTGGCCTCTTAGATCTGAACCTGTGTTAGGCATTTTGCTGGTCTAAAGAGTTAGCTTGTTTGCTGTCAATAGCTGATTAGTCATTTTACTTTCATCAGTATGGTTTGATTTCATGCATTTCCAGTGATTAAGCAAGTGAATCTTAAGGTGTCTTTTGATTTTGGACAAACTTGTTTGTTTTCGCTCTAAATCGAAATCAAAGTTATATAACCACTTTCTTTTTGTAACCCATCCACATTAAGAAAGGGAAAAGAAAATACATGCATTGTGCATTTTGCGTTTCACTGTTTGCTTGATGATTTAGAAAAAACTTGCATTTTGTGTGTGCTCTATGATCTGTGTGAAAAGATTTGCCTTTCTTTTCCCTCAGTAGTTAAGGTTTTCAAAGTTGAAAGATTGAAAAGTTTGCTTCTCATCTTAGACTGCATTCAGGAATTTGTTATATACATCTCGTGGTGATCCTTAAAGGCAAACTGCTAAGCAAGATCAACATTAAAATAAATCCAATTTACATAACAACGCTTTGTAACATAACGCAAACACATAGAGGTCTAGGTAGAGACGTGTTCCGACGTCGTTAAACATAGTGACTGTCGATCTCTACGAAGGTGGGTGATTCCTCTTGAGAGTCGGTGGCACTAATACGGACTTATGCTCCCACGTACCGTCGCGTATATATTGGGAGACCCCTATAGGCAATTATCCTTTATCCATAGGAAGCCGTGTCGGCCGCCCTACTGATCGCGATGCAGTGAACACAGCATTCACGAAGATCGACCACCCATACCGTAAAACGTTTCTGTGGTTTCCCGAAAGGTTTGGCACACCCTCTACCTAGATCTCCAGAGCAGTTTCTTTTGGCCCTTTTCAAACTCTATAACTGAAAAGGTCCAACCGAGCATTTGTCACTTCGGGCTCGTTAAAACATCGAAGGCGACTAGAGTCATCTTTAGCTTTTTCTCGACTCTTAAAACATGAAAAAGCAAGTTTGTGTCTAAAAGCATCGTTAATAAAATTTATTTTAAACGGAACATAATCACCTGTTATTCCCACGTTGATCTTTCAGTTGAAAAGTATGGAGCCCACCAACCAAGGAAGTAACCTTGGCGGAAGTCCAAATCCCTTCTCCTCTTGGGGAGATGTTGGTGCGCCTCATATGGCCACATTGTCACTTCCAGGATTGACAATTGGCCTGCCTGTATGGCTCTTTTCAACTAATGTAGTTCATATCACCACTAATCCTGAGCAGTCGAATCAACAGTCAGACCAGTCTAGAACTACCCACCAGCGTTCCACTTCTTACAATTCTTCCTCTGATCCTTCATCTTCACAAGGTAGAGCCGGCAAAAGTCAGCCTCCCATGGAGAAGAAGGAAAAGAAGAAAAGAGAAAAGAAGCAGAAGGGGCCTATGGCGAAGGCGACTGGGGGCAAGCAAAAGACAGCTGACAAAAACCCACACACTGCACCGACTGGGCCTAAATCACCATGTGTCATTTGCAAAGGGGCCCACTTCCATCATGATTGTCCTTGTATTCCCCGGATACTAAGGGACTGGTCCCCAAGGTTGCACAATCCGGTAGCATCAACCTCTGGTAGTCATGTTGATTGTAGTCCGTCAACTAGCGAGAGTGAAGGACGAAGAGGGAGACCAAGATCACCCTGTATGTTGTGTGAAGGCGATCATGCCATCCACCGATGTCCATTCTTAGATGAGGCAAAGAGAGTTTTGGAAGATCGTCCGGTTTCACCGTTACGACTTCCTCCTGGATACCAAAAACTCGCGCCTAATCCCTCGATAGTTGAAAATCCAGCCGACCCGCTCAAGTGGTCGGCTGAAGTGTCGGTCATTGAGAATGAACCTACTAAATCCAAACCAGACGAAAGTCTAAAGGTCGAAATGACAGTTGACCCGGTTCTTCCTTCAGAGGTTTCATCCTCCAATGACTCCGTCATTGAAGACCCATCTTCAAATGACACCCTCACTGAAGAGGATAAAGATGACACCGTCCATATCCTTTTCATCAACACAGACTCTGATGAGCATCAGGGCAATGCGCCCATTCCTTTATCGCAGGAAGGAACATCGTCAGGGTCGTATCCGGCCGTATATTCGGTCCCACCGCCAAGCAACCTAGTTGTATCCTTTGATTGGAATCAACTAGGAAGACCCCGGTTACCAGCCAGTATCCCATTCAGAATCATAGTCCAAATCTACAAAATGGTGATGGCTGGAACTATCATTTATGAAGGGGCATCTGTGAGTATCCTTTCCTCTATTGCTTGGAAAGCACTGGGTTGCCCGGCGCTTTTACCTGAGATGAGAAATCTATCAGGTTTTGATAAAGGAACCAGTCACCCGTTAGGGATTCTCCCCAATGTTCCAATTACATTGAAAGGGAAGACAGTTCATATGAACATCATGGTCGTCCAGGGACCCTTGATTTATAACTTACTCCTTGGACGAGACTATATATATTGCATGGAGGCAATAGTATCCTCGCTCTTTAGAGTCATGTGTTTTCCGCACGAAGGGAGAATGGTCAAGCTCGTAGACCAACTTTCATTTCCAGGATCACGCATCGCAAATAGTCAAATACCATCCCTTAACGGTTTATTCACTCAAGGAATGCCACCACCCCCGGTTCTACTTCCCGATGAATGCAAGTAATTCGAAAAGAAAGAACTGGGACCCAGGGGGCATGCACCCTGGCCTGCCTTGGGCAGAGAAAACCTTGGGTATAAAGTTAATTTCCGCAGAAGAATGGACTAGTCCGTACCCCATCCGAAAAAGGAAGAGAGGGTTGTTCTAGGATAAAATTGTTTTGTCAAAGTTATGTGAAGCGGAAGAATCGCTCCCTTTGTCTAAAAAAGTAGGCTCTCCTAAGGAGGAGATCCACTTGTGGCAGCAAGTAGCCACCATCTTTGAATGTCAAGCCTCACCCATTAAAACAATATGTTTTGAAAGAGAGTAGGGGCAGTCTCCAAAGAAAGAGATGAAATTGCTGAAATAAGTAGTCACCATCCTTAGCAACCTAATGATAGACATCGCCGAAAAGAGAGTTTAGTTTGCGGCAGCGAACAAAACCATTTTTCGGATAATAAGTAAGAGGACAGAATCTCGAAATTATACTTTATACCTAGGGGCATGCAAACCTTTTGGAGTGCAAGCATGGGACGACTATTTATTTTTTTAAATTTTTACGTCCTCCCTTTAAACCTGTAGGTCTAACCCGTTAAACTCGTAGGATTAGCCGTTTCCAGCTTGCATAAAGAAAGGATGAAAGGCAAAAGTTAAAACCTGCCAAATTGGAGTAATTAGTGAGGTATCGCTCCTTAAATAAGATTACCTCACCTAAGGCATTCCTTGTATTAAGACTGGTATAAATCGAGCAGTTTTAGCAATGTTCATGCTCGTTAAAAAATAAACGCAAGAATCGAGCAGTTTTTGTATAGAGTTCATGCTCGTTAAAAAATAAACATGAATTGTGAGCAATCTTTCCCTACAGTTCAAGCTCATCCAGAAAAAATGAACCGGTAAATAACCTGGAGAAATGTAACCTTTGAAAGCCGTTTTAAAAACCTTTGGTCGTGTTCTTGCAGTCTCACCTCCATCCGTTCATTTGGCCAATCGTTCATCTCCATATGTGTGTTTACCCATTTTGAGGAACAGCTGCGAAGAGTGATTTCACTTAGCCATCCTTGTGACACTGCCGTGATTGGAGAATTCCAACCTGTACCTGGAATCTACTGCTATCCCTGTTCATCACTCGTTCCTCAAAAGACGAGTCTTCTTTGAGCTCTTTTCACTGACTCGTAAAATATGAAAAGTTTGCCGAGTTTTGGCCTTCCAGCTCGTTAAAAGGACCGGAAGAGCTATCCCTCCTCTAGATTTTAATCTTTTTGGACCTGAGGGATTATTGCACAAAAAGATCGAGCGCTTGTTTTGTTCGGCTCGTTAAAGAAATCGAAAATTCATCCCTTCTGTATGGTTTTATACTTTTTCAGACTTAAGGGATTAGAAGACGAAAAATGAATTTTGGAGTTAACTTTTCGTACCTTTTCAGACTCTCTAAAAATGAAAAGGACCGAGTTTTCCTTGTCGTTAGACTCATTAAAATGATTAAATAGCGACAAACTTGTCTTTAGACGAGAACGAGTTTCCCTATCGCTAGGCTCGTTAAAACATTGCGATGGGCTTGCCCGAAGGGCAGGTTATAGAACAAGCATATGTTATCCTCCTCAAGCTTGACAAAAATAAAGAGGTACTGGTCAGCAATGACTGGGGAAAAATTGGGAGAACCTCACAGAATTAATGGTAGCAAGTCGCTCTTGAACATGACACTTTGTCCTCCGTATCACATCGGGTTGGGTTGTTTCATTCACCGGTCTCATAACCATGGTCCTCGCCACACCATCCACAATTGGGGTAATGTTACCAATCCATCACATCAGTGTCGTTATATGTTCAAGAGATGTGGTTCTGCAAAGAGTCAACCGTGTCCCATCCACTACCATACATTATCCTTCATCCACTTCATGACCGCCACCCTGAATCATACATCACAGTTTGTTTTCACCTCATCACAATCACTAGCTCCGTTCCGTGTCACTGATGTGGGATTCATTAAGGCCCTCCTTTGACGGATCGCTCCTTGTCGACATCAGCTCATTATCCAAGGAGTTGATCTAGGAACACCCCCTTCAGTACTTTGAAGCTTGCATGCCTCAATGGCAAGTTTCTCACTTCCGGCGACAGGTATACATCAATGACCTTCGACCAGAAGATTTTGCATGGTGGTCGACGCCAAGTCCTTTATTCCCACCATGTGGATTTTACTGCCGTACCTTGAGGGTCATCATCCTTATCGGTGATTCCTCTCGCGCTTGTTAACGGTTTACATCATTGACCGGTAATCAAGCGATGTCTTTCCATGTTCGACTTCAAGAAATTCTCACATGGATCGACTTCTACATCGAGTGAAGATCAGAAGAGATTGAAGACCCCGGATCTAGTTTCATCCATCCGGGCTGCGATATATATTCAAGACATAAAGACATTTGATATGTACATCATTACAGCAGATGATCATCCTTCTCAAAGGATGATAATTTCAGCAGAGAATTATCAGTCTACAATCAGATGATCGTCTGTTCTATGTACCAAAATGTATTTATAAAGCTGAGCATGGGAATGCCCGCCTCAGCTAGATCATGAAAATGTATGAAAAATAATGTATTGTACTGTATCTTATTACAGGACACTTCTCAGCAGATTGAATGAACTTCGGATCCTCTCAATAAAGCATTTCACCCGATAAACGACCTCATACTTTAGGGGGCATCTGTTATAGACAATTTTGTGCCTTACAGCAACAGACATGAATTGTCAATAATCCAAGGGATCCAAAGTTCCCTAAACATGATGTTCCTACCCCTAGAGGAACAAGGTCAGCAAACCAACAGCTCTCAGATCAGTTCTCCTCCTGAAAACACTCAAAAACAAGCAATCCTAAAATCAAAGCAGGTGCTCCACTAGGCTTCTGCCCTGAAACACAACTCCTCCATGGTGTACCTGCATTGCAAAGCAGGTAGGACAAAGGCCACCTGCGTTGAGCGAGTTTGGACAAGTGGCACACTGAGTCATTGCCCCAAAAATGACACTTGGATCAGGGATTTCGCCTTGTGATGAGTCAGAGGCTCTGTTTCTCCAAGTGGAAGCAAAGTTCTCCAAGTGGACTCAAGAACTGAAGATCAACTAAAGATTAACTGAAGAGAGAGAGGACACAAGGCAGCTACACATCAGTTGCAAGCTGACTCATCCTTTCTCAATTCATCTATATATTGAGCTCTCTCCTATGAGCTCAGGAGGCTGGAATTTTGTGCAAAGTAATGATATGCTGTTGGTTTCACTATAGAGCTATTGGGTGATTGTTTGAGAGAGGTGAAGAGGAGAAATTCTTTCTGCTGGGAGGTGTTGCTGGATTGGAGCCTTCAATGGTTGTAATACTCTCAGAACCTTTACTTCTTCATTAATAAAAGTTATTGAGGTTCTTCTATGTGCTCTTGTTTCAATAATATATTGTGATAATTGCATGTTTGGTTTACACTAATCCTTGAACCAGTTATGATTGCATGCTTCTTGTAGTTTCCTTCTTTGTTATTTTGCAGGATCTCATTGTAGCTGGGCCAGCAAAAGAGCAAGGAGCTGGGAGCAAGCAGCCAAAGAGAAGAGTTTGGATTCGACATTAAGCGCAAGGCAACGGTTAGTGAATTTCTCCATTCTCTTTTACTTTCATAAAGAAGTAAACCTTAAGTAGTTTGTTTTACAGTTGTTGCTAAGGTACTATCACCCTTAGAGTGGGATAGGGTCATCCGAGTCGGATACTTTTCCCTACAACACACACCCAAAAATAGAAATGATTTGTGTTTGATGTTTTCTGTCACAGGTATGCGTGAGGAGCAGAGGATGTAGGCAAAGAGGGTTTGATGGATGGCATAGTAGGTTAGGAGGGCAAGGGAGAATGGCTGCGATGAAGCTGCGTGAGGATAGGATGGAGCAGGAAGATGGTTTGATGGGGGAGCCACAGGGAAAAGGAGTTAAATGATGGGTAGCTGTGTGAGGAAGGAGGAATGAGTAGTGGATTGGAGCCACAAGAGCAGAGGACGTGGGGGATGAGGAGCTGCGTATAAGGAGAATAATGCAACGTGGGAGGGATGGAGAGTTCGAAGTGAATGATGGTGAGAAGATCTGCAGGAGATGGAGGGACTGTGTGAGGGACAAAGGGCCAAATGCTGGGCAATGGAGCAGAAGGAAAGATTCCACAGAAGGCAGCGTGGTTGGAGGAAAATGTAGATCTGGATAGAACCAAAAAATAGAGGGTTTACTAAAAAAGAATAAAAAAAAAATTACAGCGAACTTAGAAACCCCAAACAACAGACAAGATTTCTGAGAGGGTTTTAAAAGAAAAATCAAATTTGCACACTGAAACCCAAAAACCAAGGAACAAATCCTAGAAACCCTTTTTAATTAGAATTTTGAATTCACCTGCTACGAAATTCCCAAATCTTACAAAATTTTTCAGATTTGGAGCTCTTAAAACCCTTAGACTGTAAAAATTAATTGAATAATCTCCCTCCAGAATTATGCTGATGAGCCTTAGGGATCTAGATCTTACCCTCCAGGGCCTAGATCTAGATTCTGCACAACCTTCAGCTTCAAATATGGAGCTGCAATACAACCAAAAACACCAAAATGATATACATAATGACCCAAAAAAACACTAAAACCAAAGTCAGAAAACCAAAATTAATTACATATCTATGTACAAAAATGGGAGATCTATCAGATCTAGGGAGTGTGAGTCCGACTTTGCTCCCAGATCTGATGATCTGTGGCTCCCAACAGCCAGATCTAACAATTTAGCACATAAAAACTAAAAAAAATTGAATTTTGGAGGTACTAAGCTTGAAACCCTTCATGCGTCACCCATAAAAATAATATCTTATGATAAGCCCGGGATCAAATTCAAACTGGGCTCTTTAGAAAACACGAATCAGGAGTTGGCTGGTTCAGCCGAGAACTTCCCCAAACGCCCGATGATCTAATAATCAAGGATTTTCCTGCAAAACTCAATTCAGTCGTCAACATAGAGCGAGAAAATGATAATAAAATTTAGATTTAATAGAGATACCTGCTATTATATTCAAAACTTAAATTACCATTCAAACCCCAGCGACTGAGCAAGATACCTGTACTCAGATCGCTCTTCAGAAAGCTATATCAATGGCCAAAAAGAAATATATGCATGAAAATAATACATCTTACAGCATTTCCATGAAGAGTAACACCAGCAGAAGTTAACCCCAAAGTCTTTCTTTATTGCTCATAAAAAATATTACAAGAGAGAGTTTTTCGCTTAGTACATAATCAAAAGATTGGATGATCTCAACTGACAACTGACCCCCTATTTAAAGATAAATCTCCCAATGGCTAGTTCAAGTGATCCTTGTCAAAGTGATCTCGACTGTCGATGAGGATCAAAATTTCTTTTAATCTCATCCGTCAAAATTTTAAATATTGAGGAAATTTCACATTTTTTTAATTAAATGCATTTTAATATATTAAAAAATTAAAAATTTTCATTTATTTCCTCAAAACTTTGACTTTGACTTAACCCCAAGGATCTAAGATAAAATTTAACAAAAATAATCAACTAACCTTAGTCCCTGGACCAATTAAGATTTAATTTTTTAAAGGACCCTCGAATATAGCCTTTGGAAAATTTAAAATTACCTAGGACCTAGGACTTATGAGAGGATAAATTATTTTTCTAACCCTCAAGACATTTTACATCATGATCTTTTACATTTTTTACATCTCAAGGGGGAAAACCCATTTGACCAAGATCCTCACAAACTACCCATTTTTCCAACACAAATATAATCTAGCAGATCAAGTAATTTGTAATAAAATAACCTAACCAACTAGTTAGGATTATTCCCAAATCACTTTTACATAGACTCAATCTAGCACACTGGGAATCCCCTAACATTCTGGTGACAAAATCCATTCCGTCTTTGGGGTAAGGCTGAAGGAAAACTTTGTCGATCATGGATCGGTGAGACAAAAAACCTTCCGGAATGTAGATCGTCAATAGAAAATTAAGTTTACCTAGGCAATTACATACACAACACAGATCTGCTAAGATTATTTACAGTTTACACATGCAGAAAGGGTTTACAATATAAGATAATGCTCAGGCTGATGATGATAGCTAGATGGCAGGAACACATCAACTAGGCGCTATCCCTTTTGCGAAAAAAGGGGGTGTACTGCTATGGGTAGTTGACGCCTAGTGGTCAACACCTCTTACTGGAAAAGCTCTAGCTAATCTACTACCAAATAAACTGGAAGACACCCTTGTCTCCCTTTGCAACCGATCTAGCTTCTCCTAGCCACTCACACCTCCTTCTAGAATTCGCACTACCTTCCTGAAGTGCACAGATCCGACTAAGGAAAAGTCCATATAGACCTGGAACACCTCTAGGAAAGTCATCATGCTTCCCTCTGTCTTTAAAACCCACTCGCTCTACCTCCAGGACATTGATCTGGAAACTTTCAACTGGAAAATATAACATGGCTCCATTGGCAACTTTCACTGGGTAAATTGGCTATCTCGCACTACTATATTTGAACTCCTTTGTAGATGAATTTGGCATCCTCTTTCCAATCTCCCGAACTGTGGAAAATACTAAGGAAAATCCCTCCGAACTCCTACTCTCAAATATTTGTTGAAACACTTGCTTCGATGCTTTCCCTAGCTTCAACTACGCCCTTGCTAAATACCTACAACTAGATAGTCGAACTGCTGAACTCATACGCTTTGTCTTCTCCAACCCCTTGGACATGATCTTATAAGCTCTCGTTGGAGTCTCAACGACCATGATTACATCTCAACCAATGGCTAAGATAAATTTGCCTTCATCAATAGAAGCCCCTAGAACAATGAAGCATCAAAATTGATAGCTTGTAGGCTTGAATGTATGCCTAAGAAGGTGTCCTTTCATGACTGGGCGTGTCTTTCAGACATGCCTTTTCACTTAACTTAGTGAGTATCTAACATAACCAATATTTGATTATTTAATATTTACATTTATTTTATTTATTTACTTGTTATGAATTATATTCATAACATATCCCCTTCCTTCATAAGCTTTGTCCTCAAAGCTTTAATGTTGTCAATTTTCTTCACTTAGTTTCAGTCATCTTGATGTATAATCTAGCATTCATCTGGTCGTGTAGCTCATCAATAATATTCCCCTTTTTTTCTAATATATATATATATATATATATATATATATATATATATATATATATATATATATATATATATATATATATATATATATATATATATTTTATAATATAGTCATTGTGCAACGAAATTATGTGGTGCCTGATATAATGTTGAACCCCAATATAACACTATGTATATAATGTATTTATCGAGCCAATGTGTATTTGACATCATTTCTTTCGACTTGGGGACACCATGTTTGATGGGAGATGTCAGTAGCATTTAAATGGAATGTATGGGTGGACGGTTCGTCGGCTATCCGAACAAGGTAGCACGGGCCTACATAATCGTTCACTATGTAGCATATGGGCAGCTTGTGTGCAGCGTATGGGCCCAATGTGGCCATGTTCTTCCTCACCGTGCTCCTTGTGACATCGATAATCATTGTGTGGAGGTCAATTCCATAGAAACCCTCACCTTTGAGCCCACAGTTTCAGACACCGCAGTGTCGTGCGATAACCCTCAATGTTTTCATTAACAATTGCTTTAATCTGTTCTATATTTTTATATCCATTCAAACTGTTAATACTCTTAAGATCCCTACTCCAAGTCACAGGAAGGTGGGACTGTTTAAACAATGCTGGGTTTCCAAATTTGCTGACATTAGTTCCATGGTTTTTAGCCCTTGTATAGTTGTCTATAATACTCTTTGAAAACAAACATTTGCAGAATCGTGGAACTTCTGTTGCAACATTCCTCATGCTAGCGAGGAGATTTATGCAGAATTTATGAAATCAACCAAAAATATAGTGCTAATGCTCTTCACTTTTTCCAAATATTGAAACCGAGAACGAAAGAAACGAAGCCTTAAGTTTGAAATTTTAGTGAGACTTTCCCTTGTTGATTCTTTGATTCGATCAATCTTGAAACTAGACTTCATTGAAGCCATTGAAGGTTCTTGAAACCATTCGAAATATTCTTCTAGTCTCGTTGGCTTCGGTTGAGTTGTAGAAGGTGTATACCATTTTAGTTCTGATGGAACAGTACTATGGGTGCTGAAGGAATTGCTTCCGACGGGCATTACAGAAAATATTGAAAAACAAAAAACCAAGATGTTCTCAGAAACACCCTTGAGAGCATCACTCTCTGCTCAAGCATTTTTTAACATCCAAGGTTGAACCTGTCAATAATTTATTTCTATCTTCACCATCCTTCTCAGACCAATCTGACTTTGCTTTAACCACAATTGTCTTGAATTCTGACATAAAATCCTCAACTGAGATAAAGTACATAGAAGATTTTGTTGGAGCACCCTCAATTGAATCAGTGTTATCTTCCTTGAGTATTATTTCAAACTGATTCTCAAGTTTGTTGTTAATGGGCCGAATCTTATCCAAGAGATCTTGTATCTCCACAAGATGAGCAATCACAGGATGATCTCGGATAGAACGACCTTCTGCTTTTAAAATTAAGTAGAAAACAATGGATTGGCAATAGCATAGCAACAATGGCTGCTTCACCTCCAGATAGTTCATGCCTTCTTTGTTTACATTTTTGTTACCTTTCACCTTTTGCAGTAGAACCTGAACAATTTTCAGGTTATCAAGTCCATCCTTTAATTCTGATAGGAGTCCCACTAACTCTGGAGAATCACTCATTACAACTTCCATCTGCTGCTCTTTTGTTAATGAATTAATAGCCTTCTTGACTTCCTTAAATGCTACAATTTTACCATCATCAACATCTTTTCCCAGTTGTTTATTTGAAGTTTTCTTTGATTTCCTCCTTTCAAGCCCCCCTTCATGTTGCTTCATAGCCTCCTGAAACGTTTCCTCATGGGCATCTAAATCGGCATTGCTTTCATCTTCCTCATCCTCATCTAGACCAAAGTCTTCAGGATGGAGTGTTTTTGATTTTTTTCTTTGCAGTCTTAGTACCTCTGCCTTTTCAACTGTCAGTAACTCATCATCACTAGATTGGATTTCATAGTCAATATTATCAGCACTATAATATTGATTTTTTCCTTTGCCCCATGCTGCTTTCCTTTCTTCCTCTTGTTCATCAGCTTCTTCTCCCATAAGTTGTGCATCCTCATTTAATTCTTCATTTGGATCATCATCTTGATCATTTCCTGCAATATCTTCATTTTCAATATTATAATGATCTAATGCTTCACTTTGTTTCGTTTCTCCATGACTACCATCTTCCTTATCATTGATTTCCTTTTGATATGCTTTAACTTCTGCATATGATTTCTCTAAACGTTGAAATACTTCTTGAATTTTACTAATCTATTCAACGCATTCAAGATTTGAACGTAATGGCACATTGTGCAGAAAAAAACATTCAAAGACCCGCATGATTATATTGTGCATCATGACTCTGATACAACTGAAGCATAAAAACACCTCAAGCATTTTTTCCACCTCTTTTTTTGTTTTCGTCAACAACGTGGTTCTAAGCTTCTCAGACCCAAGAGGCACATACCCTGATGTAGCCCCTTGAGTTAGAGCTCAACACATCTCAATAAATAGAGGTGAACGTGCAACATTAAAGGATATGAAGTTTTGATAGAAAAAAAAGGCATTGATGAGATCAAGCTCTTCCCATTTCTCCTTCTGAAAAATCTTGTCCATTGGACCAAGTGAATTTGCCTTTCTTTTTGTTATTTGTCCCCAACCAGAACTTTCAAATGGGATTATGTTGCTACTTTTCCTCAAGAATTGAAGGGGGTCATCATTCTTGGTTTCTTTTTTTTTTTTTGCAGCCACATTTTCCATACCAACATTAGACTCTCTTTCCATTTCTTTCCTCTTTGGTAAAGGCACCTTTGTACAAGCTCCAATTCCAAAAATTGGTAAAGCCAACAAATGACCTTTCACACTGAAATATGTGCTCCTGAAATTATTGTGGAAATAGTTGCATTTCCAACTCACATTGCCTTCTCCCTTCACCTTACTAGGTGGCGCTTGCTCTCTTGTGACATATTTCCACAAGTGATATTTCTCAATGTTACACTGAGAAGGAAGTCATCCCTCAACATTACTTGCAATAGAGGGAATACTTGCAGCAAGCTCTAATGAAAGTGGGAGAGGAGGGGCATTTCCAATGGGGACATTCTTCCCCTTCCTTTGCCCCTTCCCTGTTTCCCTTGATTGAGCCATGAATGTTGTAAAAAAATAAAACAAAAATGCACAAATTTGTAAAAGAAATGCATATGCAAACTGCTGTAATAAAAATGCAAAAAAATAGAGAGCAAATGCACTTACCTATTGCTTGAATCTCCTTGAAAACGCTCCCACGCTTTTTGCTCCTTGCTCCAAAACACCCATAGCAAAATAGACAAGTGAAAGTGAAAAGACAAGGAAGCAAACTCGCCTTTTAATGCCGCGTGGGTTGAATTTTTTTTGGATTCATGTCCCAATTGGACATGATGTGTCCCGATTTTAAGACACGAATCGGGTCGAATCATGTCTAATTTGCTAGATTCGTGATTCGTGGGCCCTAGGGGATGAATCCGGTTTCATAGTATATACTAATTAATTATTTAGTAATTAGTTAATGAAGAGGTATGTCCCTAAGGACATGACCATTGGTGAAGAGGCACCTACCTAGGATATATAAGCAGGCCCTCACCCTCATTTGTAATCATCTCATATCTTCTATACATATATATAATATATTACTGTCCTATCATGGATATTTATATATTTCAGATCTTCTGAGTATATTGTTAAGTATATGAACCTTGTTCATTACATTGGTATTAGAGCATTCCTCTGAATATATAGACTTTGTCCATTACATTGGTATTAGAATTGTTCGATCCTCAGGCTGCAACCGTTGCACAGAGCCAATCTTATCCAACTTTTGATAATTGATATTCGTCAACCTTATTTTCGTTGAAGCGTTTCACCGCAAGAATTTTGGAGACTCTCCATTTTGCCATCAAGCCTTTGCCCGTTAAGAAAATAAAAAATAAAAAATAAAAAATAATATATATATATATATATATATATATATATATATATATATATATATATATATATATATATATATATATATATATATATATATATATATATATATATATATATATATAGATATATATTAAAAAATTAATTAAAAGGGGAGAGAATAAAAAGTCTTAAAAAAAATCAAAATACATATATATTGAAATAAAAAAGCGATAAAAAAGGATAAAAGGTTAAAATTAAGAAAACACTATAAAGAAGAGTTAAATGAAATTAAAAACAAAAAACAACAAACTTACCTACTGCTGCAGCCCACCACACACATCAACCATCGAGCTACCAAACCCACTGTTGGTATCCGTGCCTCTCATGCCACCACCATTTGACGGTCATACGCAGCCACTAACCACAATGTCGACGACAAGTTGTTCACCCTGAGCCGCCACCTGCTCTTTGACGTTTTCAGCGTCTACAAAACCATTGTTTGGGCATTATCCTTGAAGCCGACTACCTCCACCAAGTTGTCATTGCTCATTTTGTTCCCCCCACTACACTGCTCTACCCAACAGACACAGTACCCTCACTATTGTGAAAATTCTATCACTGTAGCAATCGATTTACTTTTCTTACTTATATCATAAGTTATTAATGAAATTACTTCAAAAAACATTAAAATAAATATTGCTGCAGATATCAAACTGTAATACAGAAACAAACATATGCACACATTGACATAGTTATTTTGGACTGATGTCCCCAGAAAAACCTAATGTAGGAAAACCAGTGTAGTAAGGGAGGATTTTATTATTCAGTGATTTTCCTGTACAACAGGGTGCCACACTGGCTTACCCACAAATAGACAAACTACCAGCAATTTTCTAAACCCAACGTAGGCCCTACTGACCTCTGCTACTACCTGAAACCCTCTGCATCAGCCTATTAAGGCTTTGCACATACTCTCTGGGCTTTTGTGTCACTCTTGCAGCCTCTACGTAAATGATGCAGGCCCTTCCGGCTCTCTGCGCAGTCATTGTTGTTCTGTACTTGTTGCCTCTTGACCATTGGTTCAATTTCTCAGCAAACCTCGCTCCGGAAATTGAACTGACTGGTCTCCCTCAGTTTATTACCCAAGTGCCCCTCAAGCCTCCTCTCATACTTTTTCTGTTGACATCTCAACTGCCGAGATTAAGTACCTAATCAATGGCTAAGTTTAGATCTGGCTTGATCCATGTCTTTTGGACCATTCTAACACAGATTCCTATTAATACACATTAATATTTTACTTTCCCTAAGTTTATACTTAGGAACTCCATTAAAAATATTAATTATTTTAATATCTCCTGATTTTTTTAGAATCTTCCCAAACCCTTTCTGCGTATTGGAGATATTATGTGCCCCAACCTCTCCACCAAATTTCGTGGCTAGAGCACATCCGATGCTACCATAAATCAACACTCCCTCTTAGCGAGGACTATGCTCTAGCAATACTCCTCACTAAGTATTACTCTGATCATCTAGCTTCGGTACCTGTGCTAATGCTAGGCGTTCCTGCCCAACATCCTCTACACTGCTGCCTCCTGTACTGCTGCCCATGATTCTACTACTGCCACTGCTGCATCTGTACGACAACTCTCTCTGCATCCGTGTTTTTGTTGGTCCTTTCTCCCAACACTGCATCTGCACTAACTCCCTCTGCATTTTTGTTGATGTTGGTCCTTTCTCCCAACACTGCATCTGCACTGCAACTTCCTCTTCATTCGTGCTGCTAACACACTACTTCTGAAAGGGGTTCTTTACCATCCCCATCTTTTCCCTAAAGTAGTCAAATTTTGACTTTCCAAGGGCCTTGGTGAGGATATCTACCACTTGTTCCCCTGTAGGAGTGTAGCTCAATTGTACAACTCCTTATTGGACACAATCTCTGATAAAGTGACACCGAATATCAATATGCTTTGACCTACCATGAAATACTGGATTCTCAGAGAGTTTGATGCAACTCTGATTAGCACACATGATCCTAGTTGCCTCCATATTTCTTTTGAATAGGTTTACCAGTAGTTTTCTGAGCCATATGGCCTCACACGGAGCTGTGCTTGTTGCCATATATTCTGCCTCAGACAAGCTTAGAGCCATGGAATTCTGTTTCCTACTGCACCAGGAGGTTATTCCTGACCCAATGTTGAAATAGTACCCAAAGGTACTTTTCTGATCCACTGAACTCCCTGCCCAATCTGCATCAGTAAATCCACTCAACTTGATTTCCTTCCCCTTGTTGTACAAGAGCCCATAATCAAATGTTCCTTGTAAATACCTGAGAATGTGCTTGGCTATTGCCCAGTGAGCCCTCTTTGGTTCCACCATGAACTAACTGAGGGTGTTGATAGCATAGCAAATATCTGGCCTGGTATTGACTAGATACATCAGGGACCCTATGAGCTGTCGTTATAGGGTGGGATCAACATCCTTGTATTTTGATGCATCAATATTCTTCCAGTTGGTGATCATTGGCATAGCCATAGGTCTACAGTCTCCCATCCCAAACCTTTTCAGGATTTCTATAGCATACCTTCCTTGCCCAAGGAATATTTCTCCTTTCTGCTGCCAAACTTCAAACCCTAGGAAATAGTGCATTCGTCCCAGATCCTTCATATCGAACTCTGTGGCTGGATTCTTCTTGCAGTCTTCAATAAGACTAGATGCTCATGTCAAGAAGAGATCATCCACATATAATACTAAGATAAGTGGCTTTCTCTCTACGACCAGATAGTAGAGATACGGATCTGCGTCACTCTTGACAAACCCCATCTTCTGCAAATAGCCATCTATTCAAACCCTTGGTGCCTGCTTCAGCCCATACAAGGCTTTCTTCAGTCTTCATGCATGAGACTTCTTCTCATGAGTTTCAAAGCCCTCTAGTTGTTCAATGTATACTTCTTCTTATATTTCCCCATACAAGAATGTCGTTTTGACATCCATCTGATGGATCTCCCATCCCATCTGGGCTGCAAGAGATATCATGGTCCTAATATATGTATACCTGGATACTGGGGCGAAGGTTTCCTCATAGTCAATCCCTTCCTTTTGAGCGTACCCCTCAGCCACAAAACTAGCCTTCTATTTTTCAATACTGTCGTCCGCAACATATTTGATCTTGTAGATCCATATTGAACCTACCACATATCTATCTTGAATCCTTGACACCACCTCCCAGACATCGTTTACCATTATGGAGTTATACTCCTCCACCAGCACATCTAGCCAGACCTGATGCTAAGCTGCCTTCTTGAAGTTGGTAGGCTCTCCATCCTGAGCTACTAATGCCTGATACCTATCTAGCTATTTTTGCTCCCCTTTACTATTCCTTGGCTCTCCAATGAAGTTCTCTGCATCACGCAAAATCTGATGAAGTTCCCTGCTGGTTCTTCCTCTGTTAGCAGGTGCTTATGTTCGCTCCTCTTCCTCATACTGATAATCTTACTGATCTGAGGAAGGATTCTTCACTTCCGTTGGTTGAAGAGGCATGACCAAGGGATCCTGTTTTGACTGCTCCTTGGAAGGAATTTCGCGAGATTGTTTGAAAGCTCTATCCCCCATGAACTTTACATCTCGTCATACTACTACCTTCCTGCTCCCTGGAAGATAGATTTTGTATGCCTTAGCATTCTCAATATATCCTGCTAGATACCCCTTTTCTGTAGTCTGATCCATCTTCTTCCTCTTTTCTTCGGGTATGCAACAATATGCCAAACTCCCAAATATCCTGAAATGACTGACTTCTAGTGTCTTCCCAGTGAAGACTTTCTCTAGAGTACTTTTGCCCAATGCTCGATGAGGAGTTCTGTTTTGAACTTAGACAACTGTGTTGTGTGGTTCTACCCATAGGAATTTTGGCATATCCTGATCATACAACATGGCCCTAGTTGCTTCTACAATAGTCATGTTTTTCCTTTCTTCCACCCCATTCTGCTCCGGATTGTAGGAAGTTTTCCACTCTCTTCTGATACCCTCCATAGTGCAATAATTAGTGAATTCCTTATGGACATATTCTCCACCATTATCTGAGCGCAAGACTTTTATTTTCTTACCTGTCAGATTCTCCACTAGAGCCTTGAACTCCTTGAATCGACAGAAAACCTCATCCTTAGTTTTCAGAAAATAGATCCAAGTTTTCCTTGAGTGTTCATTAATGAAGGTAAGGAAATACTCGGCACCACTGAGAGCCTTGACAAACATAGGTCCGCAGATATCTGAGTGTATCAATCCTAGTACACTCTTGGCCCTCTGGTTGCTCCTAGGAAATGTCACCTTGGCATACTTTCCTAGAGCACATCCCCTGCATACATCATCTCATTCTGTACTGAGATTTAGAACCCCTGTTACAGTGCTCCTGAGAATTCTTAGAGCTCCATGGTGCAAGTGACCTATCCTTCTGTGCCATTCGAGATTCTAGTTGTCATATGTACAACCGATTACTCTTGATCCCGATCTAGACTTTCTTTTTCCAGCTCGAGTGTTTGACGTATACCCTTTCCTTGATGAAGTAGACGTCATAGCCCTTGCCTTGTAGTGGTGACACGGAAAGTAAGTTCATCCGCATTCCTATCACATGTAGCACATTTGTGGCACGAAACTGCTCTCCTGATTCTGTCTAAAAAAATATGGTAGCCTTTCCTACTAGAGTACACTTTGCCTTGTTCCCCATGGTGATCTGAAGTTCATATTCTCTTCTCGATATTCTAAGAAACACTCCCCGATTCCCGTCATATGCCACGAGGCTCCATTGTCTATATACCATACTTCTAATGATGCAGCACTAGTCATCCACGCCACTTCTTCTTCCAACCTAGAAGCCAACATAGAGAAATCAAAATCTCTCTCTCTTGTGAAATCTTCTGAAAATCTGTGTGAGTCCCCTGAGGTGGATGCCTCTGCATCGTGGTCTCGACCCATAACTGATTTTCCCTTTTTGTCTCTGATTACTTCCTCTGATACCATGTGAAAATTCTATCATTGCAGCAACTGATTTACTTTTCCTACTTATATCATAAGTTATTCATGAAATTATTTCAACAAACATTAAAATAAATATTGTTGCAAATATCACACCGTAATACAAAAACAAACATATGCACACATTGACATAGTTATTTTGGAATAATGTCCCCAGAAAAAACCAATGTGGGAAAATCGGTGCAACAAGGGAGGATTTTATTATTTAACGATTTTCTTGTACAACAGTGTGCCAAATTGGCTTACCCACAGATAGAAAAACTACCAGTAATTTTCTAAACCCAATGTAGGCCCTACTGACCTCTGCTACTACCTGAAACCCTCTGCGTCAGCCTACTGATGCTCTGCACAACCTCTCTGGGCTTCTGCGTCACTCCTGCAACCTTTGCGTGGATGACACAAGCCCTTCTGGCTCTCTACGCAGTCTCTATTGTTCCGTACATGCTGCATCCTAATTTCTCTCTAGACCACTAGTTCAATTTCTCAACAAACCCCGCTCCAAAAATTGAACTGACTGGTCTCCCTCAGTGTGTTCTCCAAGTTCCCCTCAAGCCTCCTCTTATACTTTTTCTGTTGACATCTCAACGGCCGAGATTAAGTCCCTAATCAACAACTAAGATTAGATCTGGCTTGATCCATGTCTTTTGGACCATTCTAACATAGATTCATATTAATACACAATAATATTTTATATTCCCTAAGTTTATACTTAGGGACTCCATTAAAAATATTATTATTTTAATATCTCCTGATCTATTTAAAATCTGCCCAAACCCTTTCTAGGTATTGGAGATCTTATGTGCCCCAACCTCTCCACAAAATTTCTTGGCTAGAGCACATCCGATGCTACCACAAATCAACAACTGTCATGCTGCATTGTAGACACAGTACCGCTAACTTCTTGTCTTCTCAACCACAATCTTGTCTATTTTCTTTGCATCATTCCTATTCAGTGGCCACTACCCTCCATTCTATTTCTTTTTCCCTAGCCACCAATTCAATACGTAGACAATATTATTTTGGAGGAAGCTAAATATTAATTTCTGAAACTTCCGTTTCCAAGTGTTGAAATCTTCCACAAATTCATTGGTCAATTAATCAATCAAGCCATTGCGGTTGGGATAAGGTGTGAGGTTTTAACCTTGATGCTCATGTAAATCAAAATTTAAATCTAAGTTGAACCGCCAAAAGGTATTCTATCATTAATCTATTCGAAGGTGATCTCACTAAATATTAAGAGGCATCGCATATAAGAGAGGAGAAGAAGCAACTATTGAAAATTTTTCAATATTAAGTAAAAGTTTAATAAAAAAATTTAAAAAGAAAGAGTTTCAAGTAAAAGTCAAGCATCAATATCCAAGGTGGATAAGTGGATATAAAAGAAAGGAGAAGAAAAAAGATTGTCAAGGGAAAAATAAAATAAAAGAAAAAAGAGAGAAAACAAAAGGTATTTAAAAATTCTTCATATATATTCTAAGATATATGAGGAAATATATAATATAAAATTCAAGGCAAAAGTACAAGGAAAACATTGTAAGCGAAAAGGTATTTGAGATACAAAAGGGAATTATTATAAATAAGTTCTAGTAAGTCAGAAATATTCATAATTATATTAAAAGCAATATTAGATTAAAAAAAAGGGTTACCTTTAAAACCCTAAGTTCATATTGACAAAGAAAAATGGAGTGTAATTCGGAAATGACAAAAGGAAGATTTTCAGAAACTTTATTTACTTGTGCCCCGTTGCTATTTAAAATTAAGGGGACTCTTGCAGGGAAAAATGTCACTATTTCTATTTCACTAAATAAAGATAAAAATTATATAAACCCTAAAATTGAAAACCAATTAGTGATTCCGAAGTCAAATATGATCGAAAGATTAGACTCTCTTAACAAAATCCAATATGACAACCAATTTACAATTAAACATTGGGGATTATATATTTGCATCACAAGTCTTCGTTCAAACACTATGGAACGATCAAGGTGACGTTATTCTAGAATCACCCTCGATGGAATCACTAGGATCTTTTATCTTGAATACAAAGAAGAAGTTTTTGACATTTTCCTATAGAAAGAAAAAAATAACATTATAAAACATTACATTGAATCAAGATTCAGTAGCACCAAAAGGCATACAAGATATTTCAAAAATAATTTTTCAGGAAGGGGAAAAGGTACTACAAAATATGAAAAAAGAAGTTGACAAAATCACCACTGAAAAGAACGAAAAAATTTCTCGGCTTAAAGACCATAGTTAAAATTACTAATGCAAATTAAGAAGCTTAAGAAGGATAACAAGTCGCTAAAATACAGTTTAGAACAACATATTCAAGAAGAAGCGTCGAAGCCTCCAGTCGTAACAGTGCAGTTTGAAGAATAATGAACAAATATTGATCCAATTGATATTATAACTCAAGAGGATAAACCAATTGAAGTCAAGACATAATCAGAAGTTGCAGTTCAAATGTCAGAGATTTCAAGTGAAGACTCAACAAGTAACCAAGTGACTTTTGTACCTAAAGGAAATCAAATGCTTCAAGTAAATCAAGAATTCGAAACAAACAAGTTAAGGGGAAATCAGATCACAAAAATTCCTTATCTGCACTCGAATCACAAGAATAGACATCTCAATCAGTCTGTGTATATGTATCGTTCAGAACGGAAACAACAAATTTATGTTCCAAGGAGTATTGAAGTTTGCAGAATTCAATCCTAAGATAACAATTCATTACAAATTTCTAGTGATTGGAGAATTCCATAGAAGATTAATCTAGGATGGTCAGATCCATTTTCAATCCGACAATTTTGTTTATCACTCAGAGGATCATATCATCTTATATCAATGAAGATGAAAGTTCGAAGAAAAGAAGATATTCGAAACAAGAAAAGAGATCAAACCCCTTCATCAGTAAGCTTTGAGGACAAAGATTTTTGAAGAGGAGGGCAATGTTATGAATTATATATATATATATATATATATATATATATATATATATATATATATATATATATATATATATAGATATATAAAGATAATAAAACAAATAATGTAAACAATAATAATAAGAAATAATGATTAATTAACTAGTAATTAGTTAATGAAAAGGTATGTCCCTAAGGACATGACCATTGGTGAAGAGGCACATACGTAGGGTATCTAAGCAGGGCCTCACCCTCATTTATAATCATCTCATATCTTCTATACATTTATATAATATATTACTGTCCTATCATAGATATTTATATATTTCATATCTTCTGAGTATATTGTTAAATATACGAACCTTGTTCGTTACATTGGTATCAGAGCATTCCTCTGAATATACGGACTTTGTTCATTGCACCTTGGATAGATTTATACCTCCTTGTTGCTCCTCCCTCGAATCTTGCCCGATCGGGCATACTAGAGTATCATACTCCTCCATCTGAGGATAATGTTGCAAGCATAGCGAGTCATCCTCCAACCTGGCAAACAAGTCATCAATCTTTGTCGAAGTTGTTGTCGGCTTCCCCTTCTTGTCCTTCTTCCTCTTCAGACACTAACTAACGTTGTGACCAAGCTCATCACATCTGAAGCACTTGACCTTCTATAGGTCCTTTTTCTTCTTCTCTACTTTAGAGTCTTTTCCTTCCAAGTGTGGCATTTTCCTCTTCCTTCTCTACCTTCAGTCCGTTGCCACTATTGTTGGTAGTACCATCGACGAGCCTGAGCTTGAGCTCTTCCTAAGTATAGTCACTCTACAAATGTTCCTAATTTGGTATCTTATCTCGGCTAATAATCACCTAAACAAAGGTTCACCATTCCTTTCTAACCCCATTTAGAGTTGTACGCACCAGCTCATCTTCTACTGGCTTCTCTCCAACTGTAGGAAGTTCAACTCTAACACCCTGAATCCTATTGATATAGGATGTTACATTCTCTCCATTCTGCATCTTGACTGTCCTCAGCTTCTCCTTGACTATCATCTTCTAACTCTCAGAAGGATCCCGATACAACTTGCTGATGGCATCCCACATATCCTTTGCAGTTCACTTCTTTGTGATATGTGGTATGATATGATCCCGAACTCCATCGAGGACCATCCTCTTTGCCCTGGCCATGTCCATCCTGTAATCATGTAACAAGATAGGATTTGCTGGTACAACTAGAGAAATAAACTGGGAAATATCCTTCTCTTTTTTGGCAGATTAACTCAACCCTCTCCTTGCACTCACACTCCTCTCTGAACTGTTGTAAAGACCAAAAGTTTGCAGCAAAAATCTTTGAAATACTTCAAAGACGTAAATGTCCATTGTAAGACATGTAATTGTATATTGAATTGATGTAAGATGATTACAAATGAGAATGAGAGCCTGCTTATATACCCTAGGCAAGTGCCCTTTCATGAATGGTCATGTCTCTAAGACATGCGTCTTCATTACTAACTAACTAATAATTAGTTAGTTAATTATTATTTATTTTTATTATATTTATATTTATTAATTTTATATGAATTATATTCATAGCATTTCCCCTCCCTTCAAAATTATTTGTCCTCAAAGCTTACTGATGAAAGGTTGGATCTCTTTTTTCTTCTCATCGCGGAATTGTCATCTTCGTTGTTACAAGACGATATGATCCTTGGAGCGATAAATAAAATTGTCAAATCGAAAATGGATCTAACTATCCTAGATTAATCCTCTGTGAAATCTTCTGGTCACTGGAAATTTGTGATGAATTGTTATTGTAGGATTGGATTCTACAAACTTCAGTATTATTTAGAACATAAATTTATTGTTTCCATTCTGAGTGATACTGGTACATAGATTGATTGAAAATTTTTCTCTTGTGATTCAGATGTCGATAAATAGTTCTTTTAGTTGGACTTTCCTTTGTCATTTTGGCAGCTTCCCGATTCCCTTCACGTGGTGTTGTTGAGTTGGCCACTGAACCTTCATTTGGAATGTCTATCGTTTGAGCTGCACCTTTTGAATATGTTTTAACTTCTCTAGATTTCTCTTCTTCCTTACTTGTGATATTGACTGGATCGGTTTTTATTCCTTTATCTTCAACTTGGATTGGAATAACTGACGAATTCAATACTTCATTTTGAAGTTGTTCTAACTTGTCATTTAGTGACTTCTTGTCATTTTTAAGTTTTTTTATTTGCGTAATAGTGTTTGGTTATGATTCCTTAGACATACAAGTTCGTCATTTTCTGAATTGTTGACTTTTTCCTTAGAATCCTTCTCTTTATCTTTGATTCAGGATTTTTAAATGTAAATTTTCTTCTTTCTTTGATAGATTCTCAATGAATTTTTCCTTAGAACTTCCATTTTCTTGCTTTAATTTTTGCTTCTTAATTTTGGATTTCTTGATCTATTCAAATAATTTTTTATTATGGTCTCTTAAGCGCAAAATCTCTTCATTACTTTCAGTTGATTTTTCTTGAAACAGATCTTCGAAATCTTTAAATTTCTTCTCTGATGCTTCGTTCTTTAATTGAAGTTTGGTGATTTCTTCCTTTAATTGTTTTATTTGCATCTGCTCATTGTCTTGATGTTCTTTTGTACTAAATAATCTTCCACACCTTGGACATCCTAGATTGCATTTTTTTATTACAAGTATATACAATTTCGTTCAAACAAAATGGACATTTAGTCCAAAATAGTGATTGTTGTGTGGGACTCATTTTGACTACATTATTTTCGAATTAGGCTCCATTTTTCTTGACTTGATAACCTTCATTAGCAATTTAATATTTTTTATTTTTATTTTTATTATCAACAATTTTTTTTTCTTAAACTCTCCTTTTTTAATAATTTTTTTAACTTTCTTTTTATTTTTCTATTTTAACTTTATTTTTTATTTTATTTTTATAAACTTTTTTTCTATATATATTTATTAATTTTTTCTTTTCTTTTTGAAAAGTTGCAACCCTAGTGGCTATTCACCTCTCTGGGGTATAATATAAAATATATGTCCACTTATGTGACTTTGACTTGGTGAACTTTTTCCATGTAAAATGTAAAACTTACCATTTACATAAAAAGATTTTGCATACTTTTTGTTCTTCTTTTACCTTGATAATACCATGGGTTGCTAAAACCACGAGCTTGTAAACCACTTAAGGAAGAATCAAGATAATATTATCTACTTGTCTTTCTCTTACTTAAAGATATTTGAAAATATTCTCTTTTGTCATTATCATGCACTTTTTATCAATAATGTAGAATCTTTTTATATATATAAATGTTCTCCTTCAAAATTTACATCGGAATATATTTTTTACTAGAATGCCTTTTTATATTTTAATTAAATAATTCTTTTTATTTTTTAACTCTATTCTTTTATAATCTTTTTTCCTATTCTTTTTTTAACTCTTTTTTTAAGTGGGCAAGGGACTGACCCAAAAAGGAGAGACTCGAACTCGTGCAACGAAACACTTTAGTTGTAACATCAAGTTGATGGCCAAAGGTTAGGATCTGCCAACATGGCTCAGATACTAATGTAACGACCAAAGTCATATACGCAACGGAAATATTTAAAATAGTTCAAAGATGTAAATGTCCATTGTAAGACATGTAATTGTATATTGAATTGATGTAAAATGAATACAAATGAAAATGAGGGTTTGCTTATATACTATAGGTTTCATGAATGGACAAGTCTCTAAGACATGCCTCTTCATTACTAACTAACTAACCATTAGTTAATTAATTATAATTTATTATTATTACATTTATATTTATATTTATTAATTTTATATGAATTATATTCATAACAACTGCGCAGATCTACTCTGGGTTACTCGCACTTACCTCTGAAATTCCTTTTTGGAATTCACATTGTCTACTACTACTCCTTTGGGTGACTTGCTCTACCTCCAGAACCTATTCTAATACAGGCACACGCACTACTGACCCTGAAGCATGCATTGGTGCAACTGGCAAGCTCACATTGGCAAATCGCTTTGCCTGCGATGGAATTCTTTTGGTGGAAATTATGACCTCCTTTCTTTTTTTGGAAAACTGGAAACCTTCTGAGAATTTTCTTGGAAATTCCCTTTCTATGTGTTTTCTCTTCCTTGCCATGCATTGATCCGCTGTTGCAAAACCCTTGCTGCAAAATCACTACGCTAGATATTCTCTGGGAAATCACTTATCTGCTCACCAAAAATTCCTTCTGGCATTCCTCACTTCCTGTTGCTACTTCTCTGAGACAAATCGAAATTTTCCTCATGTTGTCGCTCAAACTATATAGGCACAGTGCGACAACGAAACAATTCGAGGATTGTCACTCTGATTCTCGACCTTTTCGTTCTAGTTGTCTCCCAACAAGAGGCTATGGGGGGTAGTCCCTATAGAAGATAGAAATACAAGACTTGTCGGTAGCCAACAAGTCCGGGAGACGTGATTGAATAGCCTAGCCACTTGGTTGATTTTAGCAAGTTAAGTAATTGAATTGAATTATTAATGAGACCAGTGCCTTATGGAGTCAACTACTTGCTTTGGATCAATTAAATACCAGTTGACCAGATGAACAACCGTTGCTTAAATGCTTGAATATCCTACATGCTATGCCAATTCCACGACTTAGGTGAGATGAAAGAACTTGGATTATTTTAATTAAATGCCTAGCTAAGTGTATCCTTTGATATTTATCTATATTAAGCCTAGTCTCTAAAGTAAGTGGCAGAGAGAAGTCAAGGTGAAGCAAGCAAAGGCTTGGTTAACGATCCCTCTCGAAATCTAAGGTACTTGGTGCCTCCGGCACTGCAGAGACTATGGCTCTGACAACTGCAAGGTCACTGTTCTAAATACTAGAGTGGCTAGACCTCTCAAGCGAATATGAGAAGGGTGTTCCTATCTTTCTATCAACAAAGCTTATGCTTGGAGGTAAATTATTAATCCAAGACTAGTTCTAGGATACCAATGCAAGATTATTGAGTGATTCTTAAGGTTGGATTGTTCCTTCAAGTACTTAATTATGATTTATCTTAAGTTATGGAAACAAGTACTTAACAATGGTAAAGAATATACAATCTCAACCACAATAATATGTGCCAATTTTACAAGTGCCGACAAGATACAAGAGATAAACAACAAGATAGATGTTTTTCATAATGATTTATGAATATACAATTATCATTCACAATAGAACCTTCGGAATGAACCATAAATATAATGACAATTAGAGCACTTATCCACTTAAGACAATTAGCCAATGATAATTACTCAAAAGAGATAATAAGATTAGCAATGCTCTTTAGACAATTAGAAGCCTTCCAAGCTATATCAACAAGATAATCCCAGTATTGCAATTAGATTCTTAAATTCTAAGAAGAGATGTTAATCACAATTATTAAGAGACATGCAATTAGATTCACATGTCCTCAAGTTAAGAGCACTTAGATCTTTAATACCAATGAGAGGTGCCAATATCCAATAAATTTGGGCAATGTTAACCAATTCATAAGATATTAGATCTCAAGTTGATGTGCTTTAGAGAGTGAGCTTATTAGTGCAAATATTGAAGCTATGAAGCTTAAACAACTCACAAGAAACAACAATGTATTAGTTTCTTCTTAGCACATGAAATACTTCACCAATTGTTAAACCACTTTGGGAGACTAAATGTAAACAATGCCTTCGATTATGAACAATAATTATCAGTAAATAGTAGATTATTAGTAATGACTTAATTAGATTATTAACCAGCTTTTAAATACTTCCTAAGTCTAAACTTAGGGAATCAGTATTAATTAAGTCAAGGTGAGAATCATTTAGAAACTCATATGAATCGATACAGAGATGATCCTAGCCATCGATTATGTTTTAATCATGGTCATTGGTGCTCCAACAGAGGATTATAAGAGGAGGTCGATGTGGTGATGGAAAAGACACTTGAGCAGTTTGATTTCTTAGCAGATCGATTTCCAGAGTAGCAACAGTGAGTTGTCAGAGAGACTCGAGAGTTAGAGATCGTAGCAATGAGTGAGGGGCAGGGACAATTATCTAGAGGAAGTTTTCCAGATCCGGAGAGGCAGCAACAAGAGGGTTGAATATCCCAGTGAGGCAGCGCAGAGCTCTGTGTAGTAGCTTCAGATAGGGCAATTGGATTTTCTAGAGAGAAAATTATTCTCAATTCCAGACACCGGGCAGAGGTTCCAGAGGGCCGGAGAGACAATTTCCTCAACAGGGAAAGGCAAAATGAATTCATCAGAGACTAGTTGGAGGCTTGACATCAATCAGACTGCACAGTACAGCACAAAGGCTGACGTAGATTGTTAGAGGGCCAATTTTTCTGAAGGAAAGTTGTGTCAGGGTTGCTTGTGGAAGAAGGGTAAATTACCTTCAATACTTTTGCCCAGATTTTCTTGTTGTGGATTGCCAATTTCAGGTATTCAGATTGTGCTCAGATTTTCACTACTGCATAATAATAAAAACCCTCACTCTTACACCGGTCTTCCCAAGTTTTCCAGGGACATTTGTCCAAAAATAATTGTCTCATATTTTATGTGTGTGCTAGCATTTCTCAGTTTCTAGCACATTATTTTTTTCTGCAGTATTTTATTTGTGAATGTTGTAGTGTGTTTATTTCGATATTTGTCATAGCAGATAAATTGTTAAATTAATTAACAATTAGTAGAAATAATACCAATTGTTGCAATAGGATTTTCGTTTTCAGAATTTTCACATGGTATCAAAGCGCAGTTGATTAGTTGGAGAGCTCAGAAGCGAAAAGAAGGAATTTCACTACTCAGTGTGGGTAGTAGGCTAAAATTCCCAAGGGAAGTGCAGTATTTTTGCCAGGAGGCCTAGTTGCTTGAGGAAGATTGTTTTTCTGAGAGGGGCAGAAAAATTCGATCCTTCCAGATCAAGTGATTTTAGAGGTAGAGGGAGCAACTCAGATTTTTCGTTGGGAAGATCTCTAGCTAGATGCAAAGGTTTTTTCAATAGTTTGCTAAAGCAGAACCAGTGTCAGGGTGGAAGAGAGAAGAACACACATAGAGGGAAAATTTTCCTCAGGGAAATTCTAGTCTCAAGAAGTTTGATTTTCCTTGCAGACCAACAGTGGTTGTGAGCAGATCTTCTCACTCCAGAAGGGAGTGTGAATAGTAGAGCAGTAGTCAAGTAGAAGGAAAGAGGAAGTTTTCGACAATTCATTGAGATGACCACTATTGGGCTTCGTGATCAGGACAGGTTGGATGGAGCTTCCAACTACGTCATCTGGAAGGCAAGGATGTTCTTTCTTCTAGATGAATATGGCCTGAAAACTTATATTGATGCAATGGTGGCGGTTCCTCGGGATGCAGATCAGCAGAAAGAGTACAAGAAGGAGATGGCATGGGAAAAACAGTTAATCCTAGATGGAGTCTAGGATCATGTTTTTTGCCATATACTTGGCAAAGATACTGCCAAGCAGATGTGGGATGCTCTCTCCACATTGTACCAAGGTACTTCCGAGCAGTGGAATATGTACCTAGAATAGAAGTTGAGACTCATTCTGATGCAGAAAGGGGAAGGCATAGACCCCTTCCTTACTAGGATTCAGGAGGTCCGAGACCAGTTGTCAACTATTGGCGCGGTGCCTCAACCCACGAAGCTAGTGCGATTGGCACTCAACATTGTCTTAGAGGAGTGGCAGGTCTTTGTCCAAAGGATATTGGGTAGAGATAGACTACCAGACAAGGATAGAATGTGGGGCGATTTGTAGCAGGATCAAAATGGTCATTATATGGAGAGAACAAGAGCACGAAGAACAAGACATGATTGCCTTAAATGATCAGGGCACAGTTGATTCCTTAAGGAATTGTGGGTTGGTGAAGTATTTTCGCTTATCCAGCATGCGACAACAAATTGAACTGCTACAGTATCTTATTTGTTCTTAGGATCCTACTGACTAGGTTTTTCACATTAGGGGAAAAGTGATCCCCTTTACCACTGAGGATATATAATTTCTGATGGGTTTATCGAGGCAGGGTGTCCCCATCTCATTATCAGGATTCACTAGAGGAGGTGAATCTATGAGAGATTATATTCAACAGTTCTGCCAGGAAGGATCTCAACCTAGCAGAGATGGAAAGATTAATATCCAAGATGTTAGTGATCTACCATTGAGAAAAATCCTTTTCACTCTTGCCAAACTAGCTGGCAGTGCAACTTTACATTTGGCAAATAGATCTTATATGCAGTATGCTTTAGAGTGCTTGGAGCCAAAGGTATTCAACTGGTGTGAGGCAGTTCTTCCATCTATGAGAGAACAACTGACCAAGGTGAAGACTGGAAAGACAAAAAAAATTGGTTATGGATCTATCCTAATTTCCTTTACCTTGGAGAGAATCCCACTTATGCAGCCACAACACATTTCACTAGGAGCTCCTGGACCTAGAGACCCACGGATGCAGAGGTGGGTGGATCTTATGGCTAGACATGCTGGCCAGTCACTGATCTCATTTTCCTCTGCTTTCTTTGAGTGGTTTGACCATCAGGAGATGGCCTTCTCAGAGTATCCATATTCAGGGATGGACTTCCGTGGTGATCCAGATCTGGTGTTGCGAGCTGGGGCACAATGGAGTGCCATTGGTAAATTGTTTGACCACAATGTTTTTATTTTTGAAGTCTTTACTTTTTGCCTTTTTGATTGTTACCAAGACTAAATAAACTTGTATATGTTTGCAGATGTTGGATCCGTTCGACCTGTGGTACGCCAACGGGAGGCAGATGCACCAATACAGAGAGCTGTTGGGAGAGAAGTTCTCAAAAACCTTGATCTAGCAGAGACCTTGGCTGAGGTGTAGGATCACATAGAGGGTTTAACCCTTGGCATTCCATATGTCCGGATTGAGGAGCTTCCTATGTGATTGTAGCGCCATACTATTGGCATGTCGAGTCGTTTTTTGAGACTCTTAGTATGATAGCACAAGCTGTGACCTGTTATCATCAACAGCACTAGTCTATTGGATATTTTCTGCATATATTTTTGAGTTTTTGGGTTAGATGACTGATTTTTGTCTTGGACACAAACTATTTGTAAAAAATTATTTATAGCTATCTATTTGACTTTCAGAGTCTTATTATGGTTAAGTGATGCAATCATTTTCAAATGATGTTGAAAAAAATGTTTACTTTACAAATGTTGCAAATGTCTATTTAACACATAATTTGCTAGAGAGTCATTTAATGTGTTTAAATTTCTGGAAATATGTTGATATTGAATAAATTCAAAATAAATTTCCAAAATACGAACTCTAAGGAACATGCGATGGATTCCTGGGTTTCGGACGGTATAGACGCCAATAATCTATAGTACGACCAATTGTGAATCTAGCCTAATGATGATTTGGTGTATGCCATGCGAAATGGCATCAGAGAGGAGTTCAATCAACGTGCTATTCTTAGCAATATTGTTTGTCGATCGACCAATACATTTCCCTCTAAAACTCACTAACTCACCACTAGGAATGAAAATGGCCCATGTCGCAGAAGATAGATTTTTCATACTACGACTAGCTCCATCGGCATACCCAACAAATGGTTCTGAAAAGTTCAACATCTGCAACAAATGTGAAGTGGATTACCTAACCAAATAAGAACTCTAAAAGAAAACTAACACACAAAAATGCAATCAAAGCATATGTACAGTGAGTTTTACTACACTTAACTAAGCATAGTAACATTTAAGATACAACCCATTTCGGGGTTGCGACAATGGAATCCCATCATAATCCACTAACTCGTAGGCACCTTTTGTCAACACACGTTTAACAATATAAGGGCCCATCCATAATGGTTCAAATTTTCCCGCTCCTAGTTTGTCAGAATCCTGATCGTAAAGCAAGACCAGGTCACCTTCTGAGAAGACACGAGGCTTAACATTCTTGTCATATTGTGCCTTGATGCATTTCTTATGTGCCTCGTTAGCCAATGCGGCATCATGATGGGTTTCATCCAGATGGATTAATTCCAAGAAACGTGCTTCTTCTTCAAAAGTGTCAGGTAGCAGGTCAATTGCGAGTTTGAGGGATGAGATTTCACATTGGATTGGTAAGACTGCTTCCAAACCATACACCAAATGAAAAGGCGTAAATACAGTTGCATTTCTTACCGAGGTTCGATATGCCCGCAAAGACGAGTACAGGATTAAATGCCAATTCTGTTTGTTGACTCAAATCATTATTTGCAACATGCGCTTAAGGACTTTGTTGATAGCCTCAACTTGTCTGTTAGCTTGCGGGTAGTATGGAGTAGAACTATCATGTGACAGTCCTAATTTGGCAGTTAATTCGATCATCATGTGATTGCGAAAATGCGACCCATGATCTGTAACTATAGCTTGTGGTACACCAAACCTAGAAACCACATGGTTAAAAATAGAGAGAGTAGTTGTTTCACCACTATTGTTCAATGTAGGCATCGCCTCAGTCCATTTGGTAAAATAGTCAATAGTGACTATAATATACCCATGCCCCCTAGCCGAGGTGGGGTTACATGTAATAAAATCAATGGCCCATTTTACGAATGGGCCAACAACAATGACTGGATGCAATGATGCATGTGGTAATCTGGTTTTACAATCAAAAACTTGGTAAGCATGGCAACTTTTGACAGCAAGAATGCAATCTTTGAATATGGATGGCCAGAAGTAACCATCTCGTAGAATTTTTTGTGCAGTTGCGTAACTAGATAAATGCCCCCCACAAGCACCTGAATGACATTCATTCAAATCTTTTTCAGCCTCCTCATGAGTAAGGCACCTACGTAAGATCGTATTGACACAACAACAATAAAGTGTATCACTAATGATCAGATAATCTTTGGCTTCGTATCGAGTACGTCACTGTTCAAAGCGAGAGGTATTAGGCCGAAAAGCTTGGGTCTGGAGATAGACTAGTATATCTCCATACCATGGATCACTTGACAAAATCAGAAACAAAGACTCATCCAAGATTGATGTTTCTGATGTGAAATCATTGGAGGATGAGGGAAGGTCGCAAAGTAACTCAGCAAAGACGAGAGATTTCTTTGATTTAGATTTGATGAACTCCAAATCAAAATCCTGCAAGATAAATATCCATTTACAATATTTGCCCCCCAGCAACTGACGTGACAAAATGTATGTCATAGGGTTGCAATATGATACAATGATAGTTTTACGAAGGAGGATATAATGATGAAATCTCTGTATGGCTTGAACGACTGCCAAGGCTAAATTTTCAACATATGAATATTTGCTTTCTGTATCATTGCGATTATAACTCAAATAATAAATAGGATGTTCTGTTCCACTTTCTTCTTGAACTAAAACCATACCAATGGTTGTATCTGCAGTGGCGAGATACAGGTAAAAGTATTTTTGATAGTTTGGGGCATACATTAATGATGCTCTAATCAAGGAATATTTGAGAGCATTAAAAGAAGCTTGTGCAACTTGGTCCCAATGGAAGGGTACCCCTTTCTTCAATAGACATGTATAACCTTTAGCTAATTCAGCGTAGTTTGGAATGAACCTCCTCAGAAATTTTGCCTTCCCTTGAAGACTTTGTATCTGTAACAAATTTGAAGGTGGGGGCATGTCAAGAATTGCCTAAACCTTTATGGGATCAAGTCGAATTCTGTCTTTGGAAACTACCAATCCAAGCAATCAACTATAGCCAACACAAAACAAAAATTTGTGTGGATTGAGTCTTATTTTGTAGTATCGACATCGTAAAAATATTGCCCTCAATTGTTGTGGGTGATCCGTCTGTTTTCGCGAATGAGAAGGCAAATCATCAAGATAGCGTTGAAGAATGTGATTGATGTCATGGAAGGCATAATTCATTTCCCTCTGAAATATTGCTCCTGCATTATTCAAACCAAAAGGAATCTTTTGATAAGAGAATGTGCCCCACGGACATATAAAAGCAGTTTTCTATTGGTCCTGTGGGCGGATATTGATTTGATTGTAGCTAGAAAATCCATCCATGAATGAAAAAATTTCACATCCGGCACATTCGTCAATAATCTGGTCGATAAAAGGTGTAGGATAATTGTCTTTTAGACATGCTTGATTTACATCCCTATAATCGATGCACACTCGAATTGTCCCTTGTTTTTCATCACTGGAACAATATTAGATACCCAATCAGTAAGAGGTACAGGGAAAATGAAGCCAACACGCAAAAGTTTTTCAACCTCTACTTTAATGGCAGCGGCTTTCTTAGGATGAATAGGTTGAAGCCACTGTCATACTGGTTTGACATCAGGGTACATTTTAATCTCATGTTCAACAATGCTTGAGTCAATGCCTGGCATCTCCTCATAAGACCATGCAAAGACATCTTGAAATTCATGAAAAAGAGCACAGTAATTATCTAGTTCCAATGGAGAACAAGATTTTCTGACATGAATGTTTTCTACAATGTTAGGCTTGGTCGAAATGTTTATAGAAATAGTTTCTTCTATGTTAGACAAATTACACTCGGAATCTACAATATTTATAGAATTCGACAAGAATTCAACGATCGATGGGTGATTGAGTTCATTTAAATAATATTCATTGTCATCTCAAAGGTGGGAATGATGATGATAATCTTCCCACGATGTCTCTCATATCATCATTGATTGGACGATTCCTTCATTCGTAGAATGTATATGTGAAAAAGGATCCGAAGAGGTACCATATTCTAACAACCTATCTACCTAGACAATTGTTGAGTGCAGATTAGGGTTTTCCGCACAAGCCCGAAAGATTGATTGCTATGACAATTCAATGGGGCTTGGCGGAAGTGCCTTGTTATGACCATCAATTTCAAAGTAGTTGGGATTATTCTTAAAATCAGAAGAAATCATGTTGCAAGTATCCAGTCTTGCCACTTCTGCAAAACCAGATGGTGACGAGAGGATAAAAGTGACCATCAGGGAAGGATCTTTAAGGAGACATACTCCAACATTTTGAAGTGATGGTGAGTTTTCGTGTATCAACGGAATGCTTCCCGTAGCCTATGAACTATTGGAAAAGAAGCCCAGTTGATCAATGACTGTGATTCCACCCTTGAAGGGAAATGTAATTGTTCTAAAGTATGTGGAAACAACAGCAACCATAGTATATACCTAAGGCCTTCCTAATAGAATATTGTAATCAAGGATTCGTCAACTACCTCAACTTCAACATTTACTGTTTTTCCCCCTAGTTCAATTTGCAGGTTACTCAAAATCCCATATGGAGTGTTTGTTCTTCCATCGAATTCTTTTAAGGTAGTTGGTGATCGTGACAAGGGCGGTGAACCAAGAGTTTTCCATCAGATCATGGACATAATGCAAGTAGATTCCTCCTCATTAATAATAGTTCGGTGAACATTTTTATTGAGAGCTTTTAATTGTATTAGGAAAGCTATTTGTGCCGAAAAATGTGGTGAGTATCCCGCATGGTTAAAAATAATAAGATTTGAATCCATAGGATCTATTCCACCTATTGCTGACAATAGAGCTTGTTTCTAGGAGGGACAGTTTTGCAACACCTCGAGTGTTGACATAGCGAAAGGTGATTGAGCCAAATATTCCACTATATTATAGTTTTGAGCTGCTCGAGCACGAGGATTGAATGTTGATTTGTGCACAACTCCCTGTGGCGACTTTATTGTCAATTCAGGTACAATTGGTTGAACAACTTCTCTTGAAGTTGAGGTCGAAGTACTGGGTTGATTAGTAGCATGGTTATTTGACAACGACAGATTTCCATAATATTTATTCCTTGTTGACATCAAAACATCATTTTGTGGATTTGCAATGGATAACATGAGTACTTGGGATGTGGAAGAATTATCAGTTTCAACCAAATGTGTCTCCAAGGTTGGAAACAGATCTGTCAACACTGCTAAGGTATTTGAAGTCTTTAGAAGCTTAGAGACCTCAGAGCGATGTGGACAGTCTCTTGTATAATGCTCGTCATTACATATCAGACATGGATAACGAGGTTTCCTAGCCACGGTAGGGGAATCAGATGATTTCTCAGGAGTGGAATTTTCCTGTTTCTTTTTGTTATTCTTCCCCTTTTTCTTACCTCCTAGTTGCTTTGGATTTTTGCCTTTGTCAGATGACACGGCATTAATCTCCGAGGCAAGAGCGTTTTCTGATGTATTTGCAGTTTGATTGGAAATGGCAAGAGTTTGACCAGATGGTCCTCTTGTCGCCTGTGTGCTTGAAGAACCGATCACACCGTTGCTGGCATGAGAGTCCCTACTCGATTTTGGAGGTGGTGGAACAGTGAAGGCTGGTCTAGGTGCATCGAGAATTTTATCATAGAGCATGCTGGATTGTGTGTAAATCAAATCCAAGTATTGGGCACAAGCGATAACTTGCTCTTCTGTGACAACTCCTCCTTTTTCCACATCCTCGGTGATTGATGGCAGTAAGGATTTTATGAACCACTTAGCTAAAAGCTGATCGGGAACATATATCTTAACCATTCAATGACGACGCCACCACTCATGAATATGATCTGATATATGGGTGGAGGTAGTCTGTTTAAAGTTGGTCAAGAGTTCTATTCCAGTCTAGTATCTTATAGGTAACTAGAAGTGGGTCAAAAAGGTGGTGGCTAAAATGGTGAAGTTATTGAAAGAAGCTCTTGGTAATTCAATGTACCATTTAGCAGCTGGACCAGTAAGTGTTCTTTGGAAAAGACGAAGTCTGATTGAATCATCATTCAAAGTATTGGATGAACACCATAGATGAAAGGTCATAACATAATTTGATGGGTATTCTCTAGTATTTCCATTAAACTTTGGAATATCAGATGGTAACTTATGGGGAATCACTGCCACCAAGGTGAATATGCAATTGGATCATTAGCGAGCCAGTTTAAATCTAGTAATTCTAAAGTTGCTATGAATGGCAACTGTCAATTCAAGTTAGGTTGATCATACCTAGGATATGATGGAATTGCTTGTGCAATAGGTCTTTGCATACCATCATAGGGCATATGCATTTGCTAACCTTGGTAAGGTTGTTGGACAAAACTAGTATAAGGTGGTTGTTGATAACCAGATTGGAATTGTGGTTGTCCATAACTTGCAAAGCCTTGTTGCCCAGGTCCTTGGTAAGCTTGGTATTGACCAAAACCAGGTTGAGCTTGTGAACCAAGTCCAAACTGGGGTTGGGACTATTGGAATTGGGGTTGTTGGAATTGCAACAACCACATTTGGTGAACCAACTGTTACTACCCAGTAATGAAAGATTGACCAAGTTATGGATCAAATATACCAGTGTAAGCCTGGGTCAATCCAGATAAAGTTATACTAACTTGAGGTTGTTTCTAGGCTCCAGAAACAAGTGGTTGTTGTATAACAACTTGAGAAACTTGAACCTCTTGACTTGAAACCTATGATTGCAAGGAATAAGGATCAATTTGTACTAGTTGAGATACAATAGTTTGAGCTTGTGACTGTGGCATAGTAGTAACAACAGGTGTAGTAGGAATATTTGTATTGGTTGTGTTGGATACACAAGCCTTGGTTGAGTTGGAATTACTGGTTGTGATTGACAAAATCTAATTCTAGTTTGACTTGAATGCTATGGGAAATTACCATATGGTTGTCCCCGGGAATAGGGACGAAATGGTGAATAAGCATATTGGTCTCCATATGGTGGAAATCTAGTATTTAATGGATACACCAGTCTTTGACGACTAGATTGCCCAACCTGATACTAATGTGCAGGATCAAATTGTTTAGTTTCGATTTGAGAAAAACCAGGTAGAATTCTAGACGAGTACATGGGTGTTGACCATGGTGCAGAAGCAACCCTTGAGTGGGTTTTAGACAATGATTGGTAACCAACTGGGATGGACGATTCACCATATAGGTGTGACTCAGGTGTAGAAGAAAACATCGAAGGAGTTACAACAGAAGATTCTGCTGCAGCTGCATCAAATGATACAGTCTTGGATGTTGACGGTTGTTCAGCCATAGTTAACTAGCCCAAAAGTTGTCCTAAAGATTCAACGAGAACTTGCAAGGAAGCAGGATCAGATGAAGCAAAGTAATCAGGAGTAGCAGGATAAAGATTAATCCCAGTTCCAAAATAAAATGGGTTTCCAAGTGTGGGATCCTCTACTATCTCTTCTATGGCAATCAAATCTGGTGGAAGAGGTTGACCATCAGGTTCGTAAAATATTTCTGGTGTTGATGAAAGTGTAGTTTCAATAGTGACTAATGTCAGAGGGGTAACAACTTCTGAATGTTGAAATTCGAAGTCTAGATGTTCAGGTAAATGAACAATAGTTTCAAAGGGAGGTTCCTAAACAACTTCTGGTTCAGATGTAACTTCTATTGGAACTGGGATAGATTCTGGACCAACTCCTAATGGAGTTGTTTCAAGTTCAGAAGTACTTTTTGGTTGAACAATTTCAAATTGAGTATCAACTTGTTGTTGGACAACCTCAGTTACTGTTACACTAGGATCAGTGCTAATGTCCTCAGGTAACTGTGAAACTTCCTCTTTAGGAATGGATGTACCAGAAATAATTGGAGTAACTAGAGTCTCTGTAGCTATTGAAACAAATGTTTCAAATAACCCAGATGAAGAACTAGGAGTTCTTGATGTACTAGACTCAGTTAAACGAGACCGCTTTGTCCAAATTGGTGTCGCTTCGAGAGGCAAAGGCACTTGACTTGCTGTTCTCCGTGAATGACGGGGTTTCGGTTGAATTTCCTCCACGATTGTGGATTACTTTATCAACTTAAACTCAACTAAGGAATAAGGATGTTATTCGTGGTCAATTAATTTTTAACGACACTAGAACACAACTTTTCTTTTTTAGTTTTAAAGAGTCGAGAAAAAACAAAAGATGACTCTAGTCGCCTTCAATTTTTAATGAGCTTGAAAGGACAAGTGCTCAAATGATCCTTTTACTTTTAAAGAGTCGAAAAGGAACGAAAGTGACTACTCTGGAGACTCTAGACAAGAGGGTTTACCAGACAAATTGCAAAACTGCAATATACACCTTGGTGATAAATGAAAGAGAAATTACCAAGGACTTTACGTACGGCAGTCAATCTTCCCAAATGTTGTGTTCGGTGCATTGTGATCGGTAAGGCGACAAACTCAAATTCCTAGGGATAAAGGATTTCAACCTATTGGGTCTCCCACTATATACGCAACAGTACATGGAGCACAAGTCTGTACTAGCACTTATCAGATCAAAGAGGAGGAATCACCCAACCTTCAGTGAAAACGACAGCCACTAGGTTTAAAGATGTCAGAACACATCTCTAGCCTATACCTCTAGATGTTTTTCATTAAGTTACAAAGATCTTTTTAGATTAATTGATGTTTATTTTAAGTTGACCTTGCTTAGAAATTTGCCTTTGAAGGTTCACCATGAAATGTGTTCTGAAATTCCTAAGAATGAAACTAGAATGATAAGCACTCTTTTCGTTTAATTTCAACAATGAAAATCCTAACTATGAGGGATAGAGCATAGAAGTACTTCTAAAAAAACAACAAAGAGCATAAACTAATGCAATTCCCTAAACGTTCCTTTTAGCACACAAACTAAAGCTCTAAAATGAAAATTGCATGTATTTCTTTTCCATTTCTCTTAATGTGAATGATGCAATAAGAAAAACTAATGCACAAACAATTCAGAACTTTTTCATAAAAAATGGAAATTTATGACAATTTATTTTAAGAGAGAAAGGAATATTGAACGACACTTTAAATTTTGAAGAAATGAAGATTTTCAACACTTTAAATGAAAATACAAATCAAATGCACAAATAGATCAATCGACTATCTATGAAGGAGGATTTTACGACACTTCACTTTCTGAAGAAAATGATGATTTTACGACACTTTTCTATTGACAGAACAATCGATCAAAACTACTTTTTGACAATGGATTGCAAATGACAAAACAAATACATAAAAAACATTCACCAATCCTAGTCTAAACAGGGCCAAATTAAGGAGATGAAAGGCTGGTTTTCAGAGATGAGACATCATTTACTTTCAACAAGCAATTCAAAAATGATGAAAATTGACAAAAACTTCAGCTCCTAGATGGGAAACTGATCCTCAAGAGATCAGTGCAGGCTGTAGTGATAGACAGTGTGTTGAATCGCTCTGTACTCATGCGGGAAGTGCACTGCAGCACAGGTCTTAGTTAGAGACAGTGCGCTGATGACAGTGAGCAATTCTGAAGGTGTTTTTGGCTTAAATTTGATTCAATTTTTAGTGAATTTAGACTTGAATTCAATAAATGACAGGAAGTACAATATATTGGAATGTTCTAAGAGGCTACTTAGCTACTAAAAAGGGAAAATATTTCCCCAGTGGAGTCACCAGTTTGTTTCAGGAATATTTAGTGTTCTTGGAAAAATGCCTAACCCTCTAGATCTAGTAGCTGATCTAGAAACAACAGTCAAAGCAATCTTAATTTTTCCTATAAACAATAGATAAAATAAGGGAACAGAGAACCTACTTGTAACTTCCGCTTGTTCCTTATCTCCCTTGACCGATTTCGCTACTCCTTCCCGTACTTAAATCGCTTGAGAAGTACCTGCACAACTTACAGAAACAAAAACCCGTCAAAGCATAATGATCTATTGTTCATAAATAACATGGAATCAAAAACATGATATACACATGAATGCATTAACATATAACACAAGCATAAGGGAAAAATCTTGAAAACTTTATTGATAAGAGGAAAGATTACAACCAATGCGAGTTCGATCCAGTGTCATCCTTCCAATTCAATCCTTCTTCACCTCATGAAAAGCAAGACATTCCAACACTATTACAATACTTGCACTCAATCCTAATCTCATACCACCAGCATCTCCTTACAACTCAATATTTTCCAGCCCAGATCTCTTAGATGAGTGATCTATTTATAGGTGAGTGAAGGAGGTTATGCTATCAATGGAGGTAATGAATGCCTTTCTAAATTTAGAAATCAGTTCCATGGAAGGAGGGATAGGGAATTGATGTTTCCTAATTCCCTTTCTCATCCAAAGGCAAACTCAAAGGAGCATGTGGCATTTGAGAAACTTCTAGAGGCTTCCAATGGATAAGGAATCTTCAAACCCTCACAGAACTTTGGTCAACTTCACTCAGCGCAGGCCAAAGAGGGACCAAGTGTACTACATAGCACCCTGTTAATGCATGGTTTGCATTGCAATGCACCCTAATGAAGGCCTACTTGCGTTGATATTCTTAGAGGTGGTTTTTGGATGTCTTCAGTGATGGAACTTCTTTGGGAGTAAGGCATTCTGATGATTAATTTCTTTAGGGTATGTAACAACTGTACTAGGGGTTGATGGGCCCTAATAGCATCGATCCATAAGTTGGGGTTGATTTGCCCAAATGGATATGTAACACCTGGCCTTTGACAAGCTTGGTGGGCTTCACTTCTATGTTGAACTCTATGAATTTTGCAATCCATTTAGCTCTCTTTCCATCAATATCTGGCTGAGTCAGAACGTTTTTTACTGAGGCTGACGGTATATATGCAGTCACTTTGGAAAGTAGAATACAAATTCTGAATGCCTTTAAATATTTTATGAGAGCATAAGCTTGTTTTTCAAATAGGTCATACCTTAGTTTAGCGTCCCTCAGAGTTTTGCTAAAAAAGGCCACAATGTTTTCTATGCCTTCATCTTTTTTCTGCAACAGAACTGTTGCAAGTGTATCATAAGAGGTAAAAGAGAAGATATAAAACTCCTTGGTGTAATCTGGGTTGATTAGAGTGGGAGCTTCCATGATAGCTTGTTTGATGGCTTCAAAAGAGTCTTGCAACATCTATCCATTTTATTTCTCATCCTTTCTTCAACATGGAAGTGATGTGCTTCACTAGTTCTGCAAAGTTTTGAATAAACCTCCTGAAAAAGTTGATCTTACCCAGGAAAGATTGAATGTCCCTTTTTGATATTGGGATAGACAATGTCTGAATCGCTTGAACTCTTGCTGGATCAATCTTCACACCTTCAGCAGAAACAATGTCCTAGAAGTTTGCCTTCTTCTAGAGCAAACTGTGACTTCTTTGGGTTCATAGAAATTCCAAACTATTTTCACTTTAGAAACACCTTCTTCAAATGTTGCAAATGGTCCTTATGAGTGCTGGAAAAGACTGTTATGTCATCAAGGTAAATAAGGACAAACTTGTCCTTATCTCCCACAAAGGCTATGTCCATGGCCCTATGAAAAGTAGCCCTAGCATTCATCAGTCCAAAAGGCATCTTCGAGTACATGAAAGTGCCCCCAGGAGTAGTGAAGGCAGTCTTTTCCTGATCTTCTGGATGTACAACAATCTGATTGTAACCTGAAAATCCATCTAAGAAGAACATGACTCTAGCCCCTGAAACTTTTTGCAGCAAGTGTTCCATCTTAGGCAAGGGGTAGTTGTCTTTTTTAGAGCATTTGTTCAGATTCCTGAAGTCAACACAAAGCCTAATTTCTCGATTCTTCTTTCTTACTACCACAAGGTTAGCTATCCACTTTGAATACCTTATGGGAACTATGATCTTGGCATCCAACAACTTCTTGATTTCCTTTTCAATCAAAGGAAATATGAGAGGGCTGATAGGTCTTAATTTTTGCTTAAAAGGGATGGTGTTCTTCTCCAATGGAATCTAATGCTGAATGATGTTTGTATCATAGGTCTTAAGATCACTGTATTCGCAAGAAAAAATATCTGCAAATTGTTTCATCAGGGTGTAATACTCGAAACTTTGGGCAGAAGACAAATGAGTGGATAGATTTATGTACTTTGTATGGGCTAGGCTCCCTATGTTATGTTTATGAACAACAGACTCATTTTCCTTTTTGGCAAGCTTATATGGTACATCATTATGGTCAAACAGATTCTCTAGGGGCACAAATCCTTTGGGTATATGGTTACTAGGTAGCTAAACAATGCTTTCCTGACCAATCTCGTCCTTTAGCTTGGACTGGTTGCATTCTTCAATGGTTTCATTTTCTTGGTCGATGTGCATTTCAGAAAATTCATCAACAACTTGTAAAAACCTATTAATTTCATCATCATCTTCAAAAACTTTCCAATATTTGACATTGTCAGGAAAACATGGTCTATATTTCACCTGAACTTCATAAGTCAATTTAGGAGGCAAGGGAGGAATAAACGTGCTAGCAGACACGGCAAGGGAATTAGCAAGTTGGTTCTTCGTTCTTGAGATGTAAGAAATGCTGAAAATATTAGAAGAGTCCTTGAGCTTCCATACCTCATCTATGTATGCTTTCAGCCTTGGATGCTTTGCTTGGAATGTTTTGTTGACCTGCTGAATGATAAGGTCTGCATCTCCAAACACATTCAGACCTTTGATGCCCATTTCTTTAGCAGTTTTTAAGCCCAATATCAAGGCTTCATACTCTATTATGTTGTTTTGACCTGAAAAGTTAACTTGAAAGATAAATTAGTGCATTCTTACGTGGGGGACACAAGGACTATGCCTACCCCTATAACTTCCTTAGAGCAAGCTCCATCAAAGAACATGTCCCAAATTTGTGGTCCTTCTTCCTCTGTGATCTGGCAAATCGGTTTCTTAATCTGCGTGGAGGCCAACTAGGATTCTTCAATTTGAAGAATACATGCTCCAAAATCAGTGTCAACAACATATATGGGATGATTAGTGGGATTCCTTTCATCACTAATTATATATGCCAATTGAGCTTCTCTGTATAATCTCCTACTCTCACCTCCAAAAACTGGGACAGTAGCATAGGACAGATTATTTTGCAATGTTCCACCTAATCTCCTGATCCAAACTCTGGAAAGCAACATGCAAAAATTGGGGGGTACATCTGCTACCACAATATCCATCATCATGCTCTTCATCGGCAACTGAGATAAGGTGATGGCTAGGTATTTTATTAATCCCAGACATTTCACTTTTCTAGATTCAAAAGAAAACAGGTCATGATAAGGCTTGGTAATGTCAAGACCCAACTCATCCATGACAGCCTTGGGCATTAGATTATGGCTGGCTCCAGTGTCCAGAAGGAAGTTGTGAAGGATTTTATCATGAATATTTAGAGAGACATAGAATGATGGGGATCTGTCATCATGATTTTCAATCATTGGACTGAGAACAAAAGTTGGTTTTTCATCTTGCAGATTTACATAGTCAGTGGAGGCTTGGATGGCTTTAGGCTCAAGGGCCTCGAGGATAGATCTCTTGAAGGACTCATTCTTCACTAGTTCAATAAGAGGTATAGGTATTCTTAGCTTCTGGATATCTGATTCAAAACTTAAAGGAGAAGACGACTTGTCAGGGCCTCTTACCTCGTGAGTTGGAGCTTTGAGGATGATGGGATCAAATGTCGGTCATTTCTTCTTATTAGCTTGCTATATTGCAGGGAAAATAGCTCTATGAACAAGATTTTACTTGACATCATTCATCTTCAACCTCAAATTATATCTGTTTTGATCAGCAGTTTGCAGAACAGCTTCACCATCCCATTCTTGGTTGATCTAGTCATTAGATAATGACTTTTCATAGGCAGCTGAGGTAAAAGAAGAGGCATTGCCTTTGTCTTCCAGACAATGGATCTCACCATCTTCTTTAAACTGTTCTTCTTCCATGACTTCATTCTAGAAAGGGGTCTTCACCCTTTGATCTTCATTGGCATCTTTGCTTCTTTGCAAAATCTGCAACTGCTCATTAGCTCTTCTATATGGATTTGGATTTCTAGGAGCGAAGGTATTAGGAACTCTTCCTTTCCCTGGGTGCTGCTCAACATTTAATTTGGAGATTTCAAAGGCTAATGACTCTATCATCTTGGTCGTTTTATCAATCTTGGGATCTGAAGATGATGAAGATTCGCCTCTCTGTCTCCTTTTATCAACATTCCCCTTGAGCTTCTCTGCAGCCATGATGTTTGATTCTACTTCCAAGGCTACATCCTGTATATCAGCTAAGGTAGCACATTGTCTCTCCCTCAATAGTAAACAAAAGTCAAAATCAAAATCATTGGCATAGGTGAGTTTAGCAGAGGTAGTGGTGGGTTTCACTTCAGTTGGTAGTTTGTTGTACATGCAGTTAAATCTCTTATTGAAATCAGACAACAACTCACCATTTTCCCTCTTTAAGTTCCCAAACTCGGTGTGGTAGTAGAGTAGGTCCCTCTTATCCCCCCAATGCTTTAGGAATGCATCATCTAAAGCCTCAATATCTGTTGTAGACCTTGAGGTCATTTCTCTGAACCATTTTCTAGCCTCTCCATCTAGGCTTTGGACAAAGACTCTCATCCACACATCATCTTCACTAATGTCCAGATTATCAGCATAGCTATAGAATGATTCAATATTTTCCTCAGTTGAAACACCTTAAGTCCCCATGAACTTAGGCCTATACTTCTGATATTCTCCAGTAGGCATGGCATTCAAGGGAGTGGGGAGTACTAGAGGTCCATACCTAGTAGCTATGATTCTTTCCATTTTGGTAGGTGCTTGTGGACCTGCCATAGCTATGGTGGCTATAAGGGTATTGGCAGTCTGAATGATAGAGGGTTGAAGAGTGACTGATAGGACTACAGGAGTATGATGGATAGGAGGTGAGGTTTCCTTTGGGCTTACAAAAAAAGGAGAACCTAAAGAATAAGGAGCTTTATGAATCTCTGAGATTTTTTCTTCACTTGTAGTATTAGATGCTATACTCTCAACATGTATTTGTTCTATTACAGGCCTTTCTTCAAGAGATATAGAATATTGTTTAGAACTACCCGAACATGATGCTCCTTTCTACAATGCCTTTCTTTCTTTGATGATTTTTTCAGGGTCAGATAGTGGGTCAGCTTGTGGCTTCTGAGGATCTCTCTGAGTATGCCTCACAAACTAAGCCAGAACTATGAAGTGGAGTTGCCAAAAGGTTCTTCCTCAAGTAGAGTTTCCAGATAGATGATTACAACTAAAAAAGTGCACAGACTTTGTCTATCATCAAAGCTAGATCTGTGTCATCTCCCAGGGAAGCTAAGCTTCAGTCTCTTCTCCCCGGGAACGGCGCCAATTATGTTATCACTCCAGGAAACTCTCCTAGGTTGTAGCTCGGAGATGCCTGGTAACATATAGATATTCAATATTGTTCTATGAAATATTGGAATGGATGATGGTTTGGGTCAAGTCAGATGAATGTTTCAACTCTATTTTCACTCAAGACATGCATGAACACCCTCAGCTTTACAAGGCTTTAGACCACTAATGCTCAATAGTTTGTAGATTCATTGGATAAATGGAGAATACTGACTGTACTAGCATATGCATACATAAACACATATGTATGGCGAGCTATAGGAAGTAAATGAAGCTTGCAAATCTAATTTATCAACGCAGAGATAAGATGACAGTGATCTGGCATTAGACACAGAAGAAAACATGAATAACCTATTCAAGTGCAAGCTTAGAACATAAGAGAAAATGAGAATTTAACATGTAACAAGAAACGAATCTTATATTTCTGGAATGAAGATGAGACACTTAGAGGAGTAGAGTCTCCACAGTCTCCAAAAGTTGAACCCTTCATCTTTCTAACTTTCAGCCATTTATAGGATTTTTATAATGCTCCCAAGCTCTCAAAGGCTCGAGGAGTCTTAATCTATCCCCACTGTCTTTTTAACTGTTTGATGCCATGAATAGACACGCATGAGCTTGGAGGTTTCCTTTTCTAAAATCATAGTAACCAAATTCTGGTAAATGTGTTGCACTATGAGGTGGCTCTCTTATTCCAGTGATGCTCCATGATCATTTGTTGGTTTGGCTGTGTCATGTTGTTGCCTTTCCCCTTCCGACATGTTGGAATGGGTCTTCGGGCCTTTGAAATCCTTAACAATGACTATTTTTTATTTTATACAGAAAAATGCTGCAACACTGTGAAATCCTGCCAAGCTCTGTTTATTTCGGACTTCAAAAGTCCTTAAACACTGTCTATTCCTCTATCAGGTCCGTCCTTATCACTATCGCAAGTTGCAAATGGCCTGTTCCCTTTGTTTTTTTAGAAATACATCAAAACATTGGAAATACATTAAAAATGTCTCATGACGAACTTCAAATATTATATATTTCCCTTCCTGGACCCTTTCGGGTCTGGGTCTTATTGCATATTGCAAGTCGCTCTGGTCTTGCTCCAAGGTTCCCCTTTGTATTTTAGAAATACATTAAAACTACGAAAATGCATTGAAAATGGATTTTCTGCGGATCTCAAATCTTATGAAATAATATTTAGAATACCGTTAGGTCTGGTTCATCGGGTTGCACATATACATGTGTATAGGCCCTGCTCCATGGTGTTGCTTCAATGTGATATAGAGATGTGATTAATCGCAATCGCATATCGCTCATGCCCCGGGCCATTTCTAGCGCTCTTTGTAATCTCCAATGGAGATCCTGCGATGCAATGTGGGTCGTCGATCTACGCACTTGATCGACGGTCCACATTGCATCGTCAATTGCCATCGCAAGATTCATATGGTCTGCGCCAATATCCATCGATTTTCATCGCCAATTGCGACCCACCAATTGGATCTAGACCGTTGATCGACCGATCTGACAACTACTATGCATTTCACTGTTTATGCCTCCGATACTCTGTTTTTCACTATTTTTAAGTGTTTTTTGCCTCCCGATAGTGCTTTTCCGCCATTCTAATGGCTCTCCTCCTATGCTTGTTTTGATCTTTGGCCTGATTTTACTAACTCTTGAAGACTTAGAGAGCATATTTGGATCCATTTTGGGCCACATGCCAACAAGGCTAACAGGTTCAATACCAAACTCCTTACATTCCATATGGTTCTCAAGGAATGGTTAATCAACCTTACACCCTTCAGTCTAGGCAGTACATTTAGCGTGGCTCATCCACCTTCCAGGGTGGCTATTGCCAGATTCAGTTCGGAAATTTCCCAAGCACTATTAAAGTACCCTTGCAACAATAATGACAACCCCTACAACAATGAGGGACACCTTTGTTACCACAAGGGCAACCTGTGTTGCAGCAAGGGTTATCCGCACACCTCCCAATCCATGTGCTCGCAGGGCCAACCTCTGCAGCCTTAGTGACAAATTTTGCAACCATAAGGTCAACCCTTGCAACAACAAAACCAACCAGGGAAACAAAAACCCTTGTATACATATCAATAGGGGCAACCCTTGTAAGGGTAGGACCAGGGTCAAGTCCTGCAGTAGCAAGTCTAAAGTCCTAATGTTCTAGGTCAACAAGTCCAAATTCCTTCTGGCTAAGGGCATCAGCCACAAAACCCTAACGCCCTAGGTCAATAGGTTCAAAATCCTTTTGATCAAGGGCATCAGGTACATAATCCCTATGTTCAAGGGCAACAAGTGTATCAACTTTATGCCTAAGGACATCATGTCCAAAATCCTCTTGTTCATGGACAATAGGTTCATCACCCGTATGTTCAAGGACAACAGATCCAATATACATATGTCAAAGGTCAATAGGCTCAACAACCTTTTAACCTGTATGTTTCTTATCAACAACCTATGGCCGGACAGTTCCAAGGTATTCAAGGTCAAAATCCTCCCTGTGGTCAAGGTAATCCGCAATGGGGGTAGCCTCAAATGCCATATGGCAAAAACCTCGCACTGTGGGGCCAAAATACTTACCAACAAAGATGGGCTCCTCCGTTCTGACCCACTTATCAACCTCCCATGCCTTTTAACACCCAATTTCCATTCTTGGCCACACTCGAGTTGTTAGATGTATCTCATCTCATGAATGATCCAATCCTTCATTCACCATACTAGTCTCTGATGCCATCCAAGATACCAAGCGATTGTCCAAAATTTGATGGGAAAGCTAAAGAAGATCCTCAGGCCCATGTGATGACATATCACCTCTGGTGCTCGTCGAACTCATACGTTGATGATTCCATTCATCTTCGTCTTTTCCAACGAACCCTCATGGGAACTGCAGCCAAGTGGTACATCAACCTACCTCAAAGTACTTACCATGACTTTAACTCTTTAGCCATGGCTTTCCTCACGCATTTTCAACTACTGGTTCACTATGAAACTGGCACCTATTTGCTCACATCGCTTAAGCAAGATACTGCGACACACATCTCTAATCATATCCATGAATGGGGATGTAGACATCACCTGATCAAATTTGATATTTTTGATTAGATGATCACTGAATGGTTCACCAAATCATTCGTGGCCCCAATTTCTCGAGATATAGCTATGGGTGGATGCGTCACTGAAGAGCAAGCGATCGCTGGTGCTCAGTAATTGGATCTAGTTTACTCTCAGACTAGCACTTTTTAGGAGTTATTACCCAATGTGTTGTGACCATCATCTGATCCTGCAACATCAAATTCACAAGCTGTACCTCCTATCGATGGAGTTATTGGTTCAATATCCTAGGCCCCTGCTAATATTCTTCTAAATAGAAATCGGTCTCAAATGATTTTCCTAATAGTTCGTCCCAGAATCCACCTAGCCCTGGCAAAACCTGAGAGGTCCACGTTGTCCAATCTACCACAGTGGAAAAATCCTCAAAAGGTAAGAAAAAAGGCAAAGGCAAGGGTAAAGTCGATGCCCTAAAACAGGGTCCTCCCAAATTATCTACTGGCGAATCTTCGCAACGGAAACCTAAGTATCCCTACCTCATTTGCGAGGAAGATCACTACACTAAGGATTGCCCCTGACGATCCAAAGTTATTCGCTTGCTCAAAGGGACCCCTGTTGTCCTCAAAGATCCATTTCCGTCTCAGTAGAACCAAATGGTAGACCAACCCCAATCATCTGCTTCCTCAGGATCTCAAGTGTTCATGATGAGTACGCCTATTAATGTGGCTACTAGATCGAAAGATTATCAAACTCCTGCTTCAGCAGTTGGGAAAGAGAAAGAAGCCACACCTTCTTCTTCTACCCCAAGTTCTGGCCCTCTTCATATCGAGTGCCCTAACCCTAATTCCACTATATGACCACCCTCTTGAGGTGTGCTGTGGAAATCCTCATACAATCCTAATGCCCGAGTTGCTCAACACTATAATATTGTTGAATATTTGGCTCAAGCACCATCAGCTATGTCGACTCTTGAAGTGCTCCAAAGCTGCCCATCGCGGTAGAGATCTTTGCTGTCAACTATCGGGGGCATCGATCCCACCGATTCCAATTTGATATTTTTCGATCTAGAGAACCATGTTCTGCGCCTCCCTCATCAAATTGCCTTTTTCATTCAGGTAATCATCAATGAGAAGACCATCCACCAAACTATCATTGATGAAGGTACTTCCACATGTATCATGTCAATGCATGCTCGAAGGCTATTTGTTCTCTTGCATTGAACCAATCTCCGAACACTTTGGAAGCTTTCGATGGGCGTGATTCGCGACTCTTCGGTGTCTTACCTAACCTTTCATCACTCTTGAAGGCAAGACAGTGCAAGTCGAGGTAGAAATTTTTGACGCCAATCTCCATTATAATCTTCTACTCGGCCGGAGCTGGACCCATGCTATGCATGGTGTAGCCTCCTCCCTATTTCGCATGATTCATTCTCCCCATCAAGGGAAGATTGTCACTATCAACCAAATGTCTTTCTCTGCCTCTTCCTCCTCAGATGGCAATGTTCTATATGTCAAGCACACTGGTGCTCCCTATGAGAGTGTGGGGGTAGGTATTTTTAAAGATTCTGCCTTAATGGGAATTTTTCCACTCCCACCTCCTCATGTTGCCTCTATCAACATGATCTTGATTAAATCTAATCCTTGGGTCATACCTTCACCAAATCTTGTTGATACCTGGGGTGAGGTTATACCGCTTAGTCCCACCAAAGTCAATTACGTGGCAATTGTTTCGGCTTCAAGTTTTGCATCCTATAATTCTTCTGTTTCAAAGACCTCTGTCTATATGTACTCTCAATCCCCATGGCTTGGTGCTTTGGAATCTCCTGATCCCTTAGTCGAGACCTTCCTTGTTGATGAAGGTATCATGGAAGTCATGTCTCTCAAGGAACCACCTTGGATCGATACTCATCATCGCTCCTCATTCTTGCCTCGTCCGACGGTCATGTCTACCACTTTCAAAGTTTCCTCTTCTCCGTTTCTGCCACCGATTACGACTCATGAAGTATGGTCGGAAGGAAATTTTGGTAATATTACCCAAATGATGCCGATTGATATTTCTACCAAGCCTGGTATCGTCAAACATGTACATATTAGGGTATCTTATTCTTCGGATGATATCAAGACTTATACTCATCTATTTCAAAAATTTCATGATGTGTTTGCATGGTCCTACAAAGAAATGCCTGGCATTGATCCTAGTATCGTAGTGCAAAAAATACCAACTTATCCACACGCGAAGCCCATTCGCCAATGGCTTTGCCCCATGCACCCTAGGAAGGTCGTCGCTATTAAGGGTGAAGCTGAAAAACTTCTCAAAGTTGGGTTCATCTATCCCATCCCTCTTATAGACTAGGTGTCCAATATTGTCCCAGTGACTAAAAAATAGGGCACAATCTGAGTTTGTGTTGATTGTCGAGATCTCAATTGTGCTTGTCCTAAATATCACTATCCTACTCCCTTAATTGATCAAATCATTGATGAATGTGTCGGGAGCGAGATATTTTCCTTTATGGACAGTTTTCCTAGTTACAACCAAATCAACCTTGCACCGGTCGATCAAGAAAATACAACTTGTATTTGTCTGTGGGGTATGTTCACGTACAAAAAACTTCTTTTCGGCCTTAAAAATGTTGGGGCTACGTTTCAACAGGAAATGTCCTATGTGTTTCATGATATTTGCAACATTGTCCAACCTTACTTGGATGACCTTCCCGCTCATTCTCGTAAGCGCCAAGATCACTTGGACCATCTTTGGTAGATTTTTCTGTGTTGTAGACACTATAACATTCAGTTAAACTAGCACAAATGTGTTTTCTACGTAGAATTTGGATGACTCCTCGACTTCTTCATTTCCAAGGACAATGTTCGCCTTGATCTGCTAAAAGTTGAGGCCATTGTAAACTTACTGCCCCCCATCTTCACTGCACCAACTCTAGATCCTGCAAGGAAAGGCCAACTTTCTCCATCGTTTTATACCCAATTATGCTCGGCTAGATACAGGATTTACCCGGTTGCTAAAACAAGGAACGCCCTTTGTCTGGGATGAGGTGGCCCAAAAATATTTTGATGATCTTAAGGCCATCCTCGTAAATTCTCCTCTATTGCACCCACCGAATTATTATCAAGATTACTTCCTTTACCTAGCTGCAGCCCCTAGCACCATTGCTATGGTCTTAGTCCAAGATGATGATGAAGGCAATGAACATGTAATCTACTACCTTAGTCGTAATCTCCTTGACACTGAAACGCATTATGCACATGTCGAGAAGTTGGCTTTGGTTGCTGTCCAGGATATTCAACGTTTTCGGCACTACATCCTTCTACGCATGACTGCAGTAATTTATGAATGCAAACCCATGACCTATATCCTGACTCGTCAGTTACTGGGGGGAAAGTGCTTTAAATGGATTGTGATCCTGCAAGAATTTGATTTGGTATTTACTACTGCCAAATCTAAGAAGTCATTCATTTTCACCGAATTGATTTGTTCCCTTCCCTCTAAGTCTCTTCCTACTGGTGCAGATGAATAGCTTTTGGATGAGACCCTCTTCCTGATTAGCACCCTTGATCCATGGTACGGTGATATCATCGTGTATCTCCAGACATCTACGTTCCAGTCCATGTTGACTAAGGATGATCGCCGAAGGATTCGGCATCACTCCCAACCTTATCGTATTATTGGTGATACTTTATACCGTGTTAGTGTCGATTCAGTTCTTTGCCGATGCCTTATGATCGAGGAAGCTGAAAGAGTTCTCAATGATTGCCACTCAGTGGCATGTGGTGGTCATATGTTTGGTTACACTACCACTCACAAAATCCTTCACGCTGGTTATTTATGGCCATCTATTTTTAAAGACTACATTCTTGTTGTTTGCAAGTGCCATGAATTCCAAATTTACCAACTCAAGATGCACACCCCACTTTCTCACCTACACCCCATCATTACCGTTGGTCCTTTTACTAAATGGGTCATTGATTATATGACATGTAACCATCGTTTGGCTGGGGGGTATGGCTATATTATCGTCGTTGTGGATTATTTCACCAAATGGGCTGAAGCGATGCCTATATACTCTGTAGACGGTAAGATGGCGGCTCAATTCCTTTTCAACGATGTTATTTCCAGGTTCTGTGTACCTCAAGCCATTGTCGCAGACCATGGCTCCCATTTCAAAGATTACATGATGCCTGAGCTGACATCCGCATTGGGCTTGCACCATGATGGCTTGACCCCATATTACCCTCAGGCCAATGGCCAATTTGAAGCCATGAACAAAGTTTTGGTTACAATGCTTCAGCGTACTATTGGGATGCACAGGTCAAATTCGCATCTCATGCTATTTTCAGCTATGTGGGCTTACCGAACCTCAACCAAAGACACAACTGGTTTCACACCATTTCAGCTAGTCTATGGTCTGGAAGAAACATTTTCGATTGAATGCGAGATTCCTTCACTCAAATTAGTTGTTGAACTCCTCCCCGAAACATCACCTTGGGAGGAACGCCTTTTATATTTAGAACGACTGGACGAGGCTTGTTATCTTGCTGTCTTGGTCATCGAAGCAAAAAAGAAATGGGTCAAATCCCATTTCGATCAGTCGGTCTCCCCTCGCACATTCTCTGAGGGTGATTTGGTCTTATTATATGACCAAGCTAATGATAAGCTGGGGGCAGGCAAGTTTGAACCCATGTGGCATGGGCCCTACATTGTGAAACGTGTTTTGCAGAAAGGAGCCTATGAGCTTATTGATTATGAAGGAAATCCTCTGGATAAGCCCTGAAACGGGCTTTACCTCAAGAAGTACTATGCTTAGGTCATCTTGCATGGTTACTTGTGTACATTAGTGTGTCATTCATTTTTGTACAGTGTGGTTTTGTGTGTTAGTTTTCAAACAGCTTTCCTGTTTACTATGATTTTCTTGCTTTACAGATGTCTACAACTCCCCACATTGGTTTCACTGATGGTGCTTGCCATAGTACTCGGAACCTATCATCCGTGGCATGGGCTATTTATGACCCTAACAGTGAGTTGATTGACCTTCAAGGTATCTGTCTAGGTCGCACAACTAAAAAAGTTGTTGAATACAATGCGGTCATCGAACTGTTGTCAGAAGTCGTTGCTCTTGACATTAGAGAGTTGGTTGTCAACCTGGATTCACAGCTTGTCATCCTTCAACTCAACAGGCAATATTCCATCAGAAACCCTTAAATATTGAGAATGTATCTCTGTATTCATCTACTAGAAAGACATTTTGATTACATTACATATCATCATATTCCTAGACGCATGAATACATTGACAGATGCATTAGCTAATTATGTGTTGGATAGACATTTACGAAACATGTGAAAAGATAAAACAAACCATTTGTACCATAGTAGACAAGAAAATACAACATATATATATATATGGTGATAATGTTTGATACATCAGAACCCCCAAAAAAATATATATATATATGTATGTCTAAAATAACATTGGCGGCTCGCAGGCCTCATATATCTGTGGCACGTAGGCCTCAAAAATGCAAGTGCTGGACCTAGGAACTAATCAACATCATGATCGTGGTAACATGATATAGCTTTTGCAACATGAGTCAACAATTGACGGATCCGATTTGAGACTCCCACCATGTATCTCTTGTACTAACGAGGAATGTCTCCTACCCGAGCATAGTCTAGGATACCATGAGTCAACCCCTCAAGGTTCCTCACGATCTCCTCCTTGTTGTCACTCCCCTCCTGATACAGAGCGACAACATCAATCGGGCAGGGGAATCGCCTGGCTATTGGGGAAATCCCAGCAGACTGCTCTGGTCCAATGTCTGCATTAACAAGAGAAATATTATAAGAACATATATACCAAAAAACAATTAAAAAATCTCAAAATTAAAAAGTTGATTTTTTACCTTCATCGTCAAAATCCTCCCCATCTAGTAAGGGCATATCCAGATCTCCATGGAAGTTAGTGCCACTGTATGGCCAGTCCTCCATGATGATTATCTATCGTTGTAGCCATGAAAAGAATGCAATTTTGTACGACATGTGCTAACCCCCAGTGATCCCGGGCATAGAAGGACTCCAGCAGGCCATCCGCGGATCACGTGGCCTAAGAGGATCTACCTCAATCAGCTGATACTGGAACAATGGCACTCATTCGAAGAACAAGGTCACGAGCACAGATCCGAAGAAAAATTTCTTCAGATTCCCCACCTTAGCTTTGGACAGCTGGCGCTTTATGTTGGTCTTCATGGCCTCTGCTTAGTTGAAGATTGTAGGTGCTGTACAGTCAATAGCATATAGGAACTTTGACTTGTTGGTCTCATGTTCCACCTGGGACCCCACCACTCTGTTGATGGTCAACAGAAGCACTCTCAGTGTCAGATCCCGAACATTGGAAATCTCAATCTTCCCACTCTTGGATTTCAAGGCCTCAGGGAAATGTTCAGCAAGAAATGAAGATATGGTTGCCCCAATCGGTTGTGACCCATACAGGTTAACTGGCTCCCCTCTTCGAGATAGTCTAGTGATGAAGTATATATCTAAAGTTTCCAACTCCAGCTTCTAGTCACCAATGAAAAATATTTCCTGATTAATGTCCCAAAGACTAATCAGGTACCGAAGCAACTTGGGTTGGGCCCGCATCCATGGCATGAGGAAGAATTTGAGGAGCTCGCAAGCCCTCAAAGCTTCCAGGAAATTTGGGTCACTCATTGCCTGGGTGTCCACATCCTCATGTTCTTGTTCTTTCCAGTCGACCATTTTCGGTGATTCTTTCCAGCAAAAGCCATTAATTGGAGTAAACAATCATGCTTGGCCCTTAAATTTTGAGTTTTAATGTTGATTTTTGAGGAAATAGGGTTTTTCCCTATTCACAGAGCTCATGCGCTTGTTTTAAAAATAGTTGTGCCAACGGCGCAACTGCCTTTGTTAATCATCCTCAGCTGGTGTGATTCTGTGCCTGGAAGTCTCGCCAACCGAGGGCGAAAACTTTTTTGAAAAAACCCCTCAAAAAACCAAAAAAATGGTTAAAAATAGGAATAGAGGACATGAAAATGGAGCTCAGGGCTTTGGCTCTTACCTATAACTAATGGCTCGATGATTGACCTCCCAGATCTCCCACAATATGCTCCAGAACAATTACGGAAAAAGTGAGTAAAAAGTTTTCACAGCAAGGTAAAATGGTAAATGGTAAAGATATATTTACTTTTCTCCTTTTAATTCATTTTTTCATGAAAATGTCAGGTTTGTAAATATTTTAACCTATTTTGCCTCAAGAACTAGATAATACACTTTACCTTTTTGTGCAGCGACAGGTGATGGATGTTCAACGATGATGATGAGTCACATTTTAGCTCTTTTCTCGACTCATTAAGATCATATAAAAAGATTGCTGAGTATCTTTCCCTTTTGATTCCTAAAAGAGAATAAAATGGGGGGTCCACTTTCAAGCTCTTTTCTGAACCTTTAAAAGCAAAAAGATGGTTGAGCCTATGTACTTTCGAACTCAGTAACGGATGCGAAACATTGTGTGCCCAATATAAGTTTACCCCTTTTTTTGGGCTGGGAGGCACTATTTACGAAAAAGGTACTCCTTGATTGAAATGGTCAAGTGGTTCTCTCAAGTATCATTTTCTACCTTTTCGGGCTCGAGAGACACAAATGTATGAAAAGGGACCATGTGGAGTTTTCTTTTCAGTGTCTTTTTCAAACTCTCTAAATATGAAAAGGATACTGAGTTACACCTTCGTCGGACTCGTTAAAATATAAAATGACATCGGATTCGTCACCATGACGAGCGTGAGCTTCTCCTTCCTAGGGCTCATTAAACTTACTAGGTCGGATTCTCTCGCACTTGTAACAATTTACATCATCGACTAGTAATCAAGCGACTTTCTAGCATGTTCGACATTGACACGTCTATTTACATGTTAGAATTTGTACTTAGATCACAAAATTCTAGGTTGTAGAGTGATGTGACATGGTTACATTGATATACATGTCCCTTTCATATGGATGGTTGTGACCATACCATGAGTTATCATATGTGATCCTTCTCATTATTGGGTGGCTGCAACCATACCTTGGTTTCATTATGACCCTGTTTGATGGATGGTTGCGCCCATACCTGGATCCAGTTACATGATCATTCTCTGGATGGCTGCATCCATGCCACGATTCATGTATCATTTGATAGAGTTCTCAGTTATGTATATGTATCTATACTTTCTTGTAGTTTTTCCAATGGCAGACTACGGTTCCATGTACTGATTCATAAAGAATTTCATCGCTCACTCCAGTTCGGCCTTCATGCTTTAGGGGGCATCTGATACACAACATTTTGTCACTATCCATGTACTCCCTATCCCTTGATCCTGGAGGACCTATACAGTGAACTCTACATACTTTCCCTTCATGAAGAAACCCCCATTGTGTCCCTCTTCATGAGCAGATCAATTCCCTTTTGCACCATTTCCCCTGAATCTTCTGTTTTTCCCAGTTTACAAGATTGGCGCTAATGGCCCTTGTCTTCCCCGCACCAATGTGCAAATATTAGCATTGTCCCTAGCACCAACCGGAGTGACTGAGTTGTGTTCCTATTGCACCAGTCCTATTATGGAAAGTTTTTTAAATTAAGAGCCAAAGCTTCTAGCTCTAGAAGCTTTGTAACGGAAGTATGGTAAATGGTTTGGCCAGATGGGGTCGAGGATGTGAGTTTGGGCTCCTTTCCCCTATAATGATGGAACTGTCGTAAGGGATAAGACCTTTTCCCATGAGAAGAGGATCCATCTCCCATACATTCATCTTATATAAACCTCCCTTCTTCCCAAGCACAAGTTAGTGTTGAAGTGTTAATTTTAGTGTGCTAGTGCTATTTTGGTTTGGAGTAAACAACAAGCTATTCATAGTTGTAGCTCTCTAGTTGTGTGAGGGAGAAGTGTGATTTTTGTTTGGAGTGAAGCCTAAAGGGATGAGCCTTAAAAACATTGTTGATTGAGGCCATCATGGAATGCTAGCAGAAGCGTGTGAGAACCTGGTCCTGTCAGAGGATAATAGAAACGTCAACACAATGGTTGTAATCTCTTCTTTATTCAATATATATGCAACTATAGATTGATTTCCTACATGATTTGTCATCTTACATATTCATGGCTTAATGTTTCTTCACTTGTTAAGTAGGTTGAATTACAATTTTTCCATTATCATGGTTGTTGTTTGTTGTTGTTACTTATTTCAGGTGTTTGAAGAAGGAAGTGAGAGACAGCTGGAGTGAGCAAGAAAGGACATCATCAAATGGGATAAGCGTACTAAGAGGTAGGCCCTATTAATTGGTTCTAACGTAAGGAAATCTTCCATAGAATGTATCAGTTGTGGCTAGACCCATTATCGGGCTAGAGGAATTTGTTTGTGTCCACACTTATAATTTTACTTCACCACAGGCTGATCTCCAAGGATCTCAGTGTCTCTTTGGTTGCTTGGGATTTGTTCATCTTCTGGATGCGGTGAAGCTGGTGGGTCGACCTCTTAGTGGTGAGGCATGAGGTCGATGTCTTGCTCTAACTCCTACTGCTCCATATCTGTATCCATTTGTTCAAGTGCTCGCTCTATCTCCTAAGCGAAGTCCTGTTCCTATAATGGTTCACCCTGTTTTCCTGATGCCAGTTGTTTTGATGAGTCCACTACTTGTACGGGTATTGTTTCATCCATATGTACATGTTTCACCCGTTGTTTTACTAGTTTCTGTTGTGATTCCCTCTCCTATTTGTACAGCGCCTGTTCCTTCCAGAGTTTCTCCTTCAACTCATGCAACTCTTTCTATGTTTCCTCCATTCTTCATTTCTCTCTCTCCCTTTGCATGTTTCACTTGTTGCGTTGTTTCCTCTTCACATCTATAGTCATAGCTACTTTTTCCACAAGTGGATATTCTCAGAACTTGTAGCTTTTCTCTTCCTCCATGCAATTGATAATCTTCCTCTTGCCCTTGTCATGCACTGGTATGTTTACTTCTGCTGCTATTGTTGCTTCTAGTGCTCTCCGGGATGCTTCTTCACGTTGCTTCGCTAACCATTCCACATCGAAGTTGACCTATTCATTGGGTCTATAGAAACTGTAGCAATATCTCCATGGGTCCTTCTCCGCCCAATGACATGCCCCGTGGATCTAGTTGAATTGTACTCTCACGCAATGATCTTTCACAAGACAATGCGGGTCATACAGAGTGTAAATTTGGAGGTTGAATGGATAATTCTTCATCTGTTCTACTTCAACATCCACATGCTTGAAACTCTAAATCTTGTATAATGCAATGCGCACCGGAATATTGGGCCAAGGTGCCTTCTTCTTCTGGTGCAACCTTGCTGTCAATCTTGCCGAGATGTGATATGATACTTCCTGCATGACGAGTATGTCCAAGGGAAACTTCAGTAGAACATGAGGAGGCTTCTCCACAATGTACATGTGTATGAAGGTGTCAGACGGTGAGGCATACCAATCGTCTATTTCTATCAGTGCCTCCATTACTGCCTTCGACATACAGGATGGATCCTGTTCAAATATCATCTTGTAAAATGGGGTGACAAAATTATTGGATAGTTGTGTGAGAACTCCTTTGAAGCTACATTCGAACAACATCTTACAATAAGTGTTCACGGCAGTCTCCATTGGTGTCCATGCCCACTTCAAGCCTAAAAACTCCTGTCGGGCACAGATTGCATCCATGTAGGTGGACATATAGATCTTTGCTTCCATACCTTTGGGAAATTTTCGAGCCCTTGTTACCTGTTCCTTCAGCTGATGAGCCAACATGTCGGACCAGTTGGAGGAAAGTGCATGCCACAAATCTAGGAAAAAGCGACACTTAGAGGAAAGATTCTAAAACAATCTTTGCATGTAACCTCTAGTTGCTAAAAATAGCTCCCTAAAAACTAGGGATGCTTTTTTCATGTTGCTTTTTACATTCCGGGAAAAAATAGCCCATGCATGCAAGTCAAGTTTCCTTGGTCACGGATGGAACCGATCAACTCAATTGCACATGCAACAGTCTGCTCAACTGGGAGGAAAACATGCACATTTCTGGAAGGGAGATGGGCTAGCTTCCCAGGAGATTTGCACAATTTCTGGGTAGACCAACTGACTGTTGCCTAGGATTTCACAACTCATGGGCTGAGCAGCCTTGCTGGGAGGAATTGCACAATTTTCTTAGTGAAGCTTGACTGGTAGATTTGTGCAATTTTGGAGCCTAGCAAGCTGCCAGACAGAATTGCGCAATTTTTGGAGAGAAGGCTGGTTCCCCTTTAGAATTTGGCAATTTCTCAAGGGATTTTCTCAGCCTGTAGTTGGACCAAGTCTAGGGAAACAACTTATGAGGGGAATGCAATAAGCTCTCATGGACAGGTTGTCATTCTACAAGAAAATCACTGAAGCTTGTGTATTTGACAAGGCAAGACATGTTGTTGTGAAAGGTTTCTAGGGAGGCTCCAAAATGAAGCTAAGGAAAAATTTTGGTGGGTGGTTTTAGCCACTACAATATCTTCCTAGACTAGAAACTCAACCCAAGCAATTATAGGGCTTCCAGAGTGTTTTTCCAACGAGGGCTTCCAATACTAATAACTCAACCCAAGCTAAAAAAACATGAGAAACAACAAATAAAAACAAGGAAAACAAATCCACAATCACCATGGCTTTCCAGGAAATGGAAAGGCTAGGCAATCCACTTTCAATCCTGGCCATCCTCCATTCCCATGACAAATCACAATCAACAAACCACATGCATATGTCATGCATGCCTAAGCTAATGAGGAAAACGTACATGCCACTCAGTACTTGCAAGAAAAATACGATGTAGCTATTGATCCCAATGTCCTCTTGCACTTTCCTTCTCCTTTTCCTTCTTGCTCCAAGAATCCAAGTATGCCACACCCTCCAAGACTGCTCCAAGAAAAGTCTAAGTCTCCAAGAATATGAGAGAGAAAGAATAATGAGAGAGCTTGAAAAATGAATTGACAAAAGGCTACCAATTGATCCTAAGAATCCTTTTTATGAATGAGACCTCTATTTTCTTCATTTTCCATTATTTTCTTCATTTTCCTCCTCACATTCAACATGTGACCTTTCACCTCCCTTTTCTCCTAATTTCCATTATTTTCATAAATAAATGTGCCAAAATGCCATTTTTCCTTTCCAAAGCCTTACGCAATGCCTTCGCCAATTTCCTTAGCCATTAATAACCAAATGAACACCCACACTAGGATGTCTTGCCCAAACTTAAACTTGGAATAAGTGTCCCATCATCCGTGGTTATTATTTTTCCTTTATTAACTTTTATTACATTGAATTTTCACCAGGACTATTACAACACATCTATATGGTGGCCCGTCCATCCCACCAGGTTATCAGTCCTTATCTGGTACATTTTGTGGTGCATCTTCTAGTTTATGGACATCCCCCATGTCATCCACTTTGGGAATTCCATTTGGCGCTACTCTTATGAGTGATGTAGAGCCTTCTCCTTCTCCTCGTCCTACACCAACACTTTAACAATAGTTTGGCCCCTATGTTAGTAGGAAAGGTCTTCTTCAACAACCTAACTATCCTTATGTTGGGTCCCATCCATATGGAGGGCAGTTGCCTCCACCATCCCCTCTTCTTTTGGAAAGTTGTTATAGATATATTTTGGCAATTCAACCCCAATCATATATGTTAATAAACCAAGGGCTCTTTGACCCCTAAAAGTGTTGTTTCATACCCTAAAGGAGTATGGTCAACTTATTACATCATTTCCGAGAAGTTCCACCTGAAAAACCACTCAGAACTGGCCAAAAATAGACCATACTGACTGATCCTTGGTTAAGGTGTGATGCATATTGACTCATACACTAGCCAGGTATGATGCATACTAAAGAAGCCTTCTGTAGGGTGCGATGAGCGAGAATGGACAAATGTCTGAGGCAGTTTGCTAAGTGGATGCTCATGGAATTTTCTAGAAACTTCCTCTATGACACTTGCCTCTCTGAATTTGCCTAGGGATGAGTAAGGGATCCAAGAAATCTCCAAGTGGAACTAAGAACTACAAGTGGAATGACACTAATCAAAAACCCAGAGATGACTCACACCTTTGCAAACATCTATAAATGGATCCCTCATCTGAGAGATCTGGAGGTTGGAATTTTTTAATTTATAAAGAAGTGTTATTAGTTTGTCTTTGAGAAGAAGCATTGTATTGTTGGGTGATCTTTCTTTTCATGAGGTGAAGAGGGCTTTGATGTTGGATCAAACAACTGGGTTGTAATCCTCTCTTCTATTATTAATAAAGTTCTTTGAGTTTTCCTCCATACAATCGTGTATTTGTGAATCTTGTTATTTGTGAATGCAATTGTATGGTCAATGTATTTTTGATTCTGCATTGTTTATGATATTATAGATTGAGATGCTTTGATGGTGTTTTGTTACTTTGTCTCTATACGTATTATCTAAAGCGGGACAAGTAGGAGAGGAGTTGAAAGTTCCATCAAGGGAGAGAGAAATCAAGCAAGGAGTCAAGCGGAAGATCCAGGTTGGTCCTCTTTGCTTCTCTCTTATCTATCATACATAGAGGAAATTGCAAATTTCTTTGATTGTTTGTTTCTAAGATAGCTACCCATCTAGTGGGACTAGTAGATCGAAAAGACACTAGTTTTCTCGGAAACATAAGGGGGCAACCTTTTGTTGGTATACCTCAATACTTTTCCCATTCAACCTAGTTCGATGTTGTGTTCATTTTTTGTTTCCCAACCTATCCCATCATCTCAAATTCCTATTCCTCAATATGTACCTCAACAAGCTCAAATTCATGTAACTCAACCTGTACAGGTTGCGATCACATCTCAACCCATTCCTTCAGTATCTGGTACCTCTCAGGTCCCACTTACTTAACCTTTACAAGTTCCTTTACATTCTCAATTTCTTTCACAAGGTATTACTCAAAGTCCAGTAGGACAGACTATGTATGATATGGCACAACACCAATCGAACCCTCTTTATCATTGGAAAATTCAAATTCCCATTGGGAAACAATATAAACCTTAATATGGAATCCCTCAGGTGCCTTTTGAAGGGAAAAAAATTCATGGTTATCCTGGGGCTGGTCAACAATGTCACTTGTATTTTCGCTATCAGAATCCTCCCTATTCTAGTGAACAGGTTCCTCATTACCAAAACCCTCCTTGTTCAAGAATGTAAGTGCCTATTGCCCAGGCTATTCCTTCATATCTAGGTCATCCTCCACCGGGCTTTAATCATCAGTTGCCTTTTGTGGCAACTCTTGAGTTTCCAGATTGAACTCGGCTCACCAACAACCCCATTGCTCATTTCCCTTGGTGGTCGATTATTCCTACTAAATTTACTTCTGATATCCATAATTTCAATGGGAATCTAGGAAAAGAATCGTCGACACATGTCATGACATATCATTTTGGGTGTTCATCAAACTCTTTTAACGATGATTCTATTCGAATTCATATTTTCCAAAGAACGCTTATAGGTACCGTTGCTAAATGGTATATTGAATTACCCAACGCTTCATTCCATGATTTCAGTACCTTAGCCACAACATTCCTCACACATTTCCCGTTACCCATCAGATATGAAACTTGAACATAAATGTTAACAAACTTCAAACAATCAGATTCCACTCACATTTCAGATCACATTCATGAGTGGAGGCATCATTGTTGTTTTGTCAAAACTTATGTTCCTGATAAATTACTTGTGGAATGGTTTACCAAATATCTGTTGGCACCTGTAACAATCCTGGTGAAAATTCCATGTAATAAAAGTTAATAAATGAAAAAATAATAACCATGGTTGATGGGACACTTATTCCAAGGTGAATGTTGGTCAAGACATCCTAGTGTAGGTGTTCATTTGGTTATTAATGGCTAAGTAAATTAGCAAAGGCAATGGCTAAGGCTTTGGAAAGGAAAAATGGAATTTTCACACATTTATTTATGAAATTAATGGAAATTAGGAGAAAGGGGAGGTGAAAGGTTATAGGTTGCATGTGAGGAGGAAAATGAAGGAAAATAATGGAAAATAAAGAAAACAGAGTCCCCATTCATAAAAAGGCTTCTTCAGATCAATACACAGACTTTTGTCAATTCAATTATGGAGCTCTTTCATTATTCTCTCTCTCTCACGTACTCTTGGATACTTAAGATTTTATTGGATCACTCTTGGAGGGTGTGGCATACTTGGATTTTTGGAGCAAGAAAGCACAAGAGGACATTAGGATCAACAACTACATTGGATTTTTCTTGGAGGTACTAAGTTGCATGTATGTTTTCCTCGCTAGTTTTGGCATGCATGGCATATGCATGTGTTTTGTTGGTGGTTATTTGTCATTGGCATGGAGGATGGATGAGATTGACAGTGGATTTCCTATCCTTTCCATTTCCTGGATAGCCAAGGAGATTGTGGGTTCATTTTCATTGTTTTGTTTTGGCTGGCTCTTATATTTCTTTAGCTTGCGTTGAGTTATTAGTCTTGGAGCCTTGGTTGGATAAATGCTCTGGAGCCCTATAACATCTTGGATTGAGTTACTAGCCCCATAGCCTTGGTTGGAATAACGCTCTGGAGCCCTTGGTGGGTTGAGTTACTAGTCCTGAAGCCTTGGCTGGAAAAACCCTTTGGAGCCCGGTAAACATTGTGGGTTGAGTTACTAGTCTTGGAGCCAGGGAAAATTTCTCTGGAGCCCTGAAAGGCTTGGATAGAGACTGATTTGATGATGGTTTTGTGATGTCTAACCGTGATGTGGAATCAATGTTTGATGGGTTGAGGTGGATGGCCTCTGGAATCCCTGGATGGTTTTGGATTGATGTGTTATATGAGATCCCACATTCATGTTTGGAATATGGCATGGGGGTGAATGGATGAATAGATATTTAGCTCAACCATTCTACGGTCAGGTGGAACATGGAAGTTCCATCTCAGGTTTGGATTTTGCATCATCAATATGAGGTTATTTCTTCTTGTATTTATATGAGTATTATACTAGATTATATGTGGCTTATATGGATGTGATTTCATTGGTATTTCTACTGCTATTATGTTGGTTATGTATGTGTTTTATGATAGTAGCTATGTATGGCTCTCATCATGTTTTTACTTGTAAATGAATGGACAATGTATCTATGACCTAATGGATGAAACTGCAGTTAATATGTTAAGGCATCAATGTATCTTAGCGGTTCTTAGCTAAGTATGAGACCCTTATGCTCAGATATGTTATTTATACCTATAGATTACATATTCGTGATATGTTTGACGAAATGCTTGTCATGGCTAGTAGGGGTTTAGTCAAGGTCCTATTCAAGTGATTTCATTCATACTACATTTTCCCTATTATTGTTTTGAAGACGTCATTAAATCATAGGCATTGACTTAGGCTCTAGGCCTAAAAAAGTGGCTCAAATCTCAAGGACGCTGGCAAAACATTATGCAAAAGAGTCCCTGGACACCGGATTACAGGCCTATGAGAGAGTCTAGAGGCCCCTAGACGCTGGCATGCCCATAGCATGAGTGATTCCATAGGTCAAGTGGTCCAAAAACTCAATGGGACCCAAGGATTGGTTGGTAGAAAGGTTAGATTTTCTCCTAAGGGTCTGAATGTTGATGTTGAATATCTGTACAATGTGTTTCTATTAGTTCCACTTCCTTAACATGAATTAGGAGGTCGAATCATATCATAGTGGCCTCTCATTGCATGTTTACCCCTGCTGCCTGATTCCTTGGGTAGATGTGGGAGTAGGGTGTTACAAAGTGGGATTAGAGCATGGTTCACCCATTGGACTGGATGGGTTGTGTGTTGGTCATGCATGCATATCAGTTTCATGTATCTGACTTACACTTGCATTCCATGTGCTTATTGCATTTTCATGTTGTTGATCATGGTGTTAGTGATGGCATCATGTGGAATTTGATGCTGTTATGGTGGATTGCATCGTCGTGAGTGTATGACTGGTTACATGTCATTATATGTTGCTTACATCTATCATTTGATACACTTGTTCACATTCTTGTATGTTTGGTTACGTTCTTGTAGGATTGGTTACAAGTATTGTTCATTTATGCTTGATTATATGCCTTTATGCATGTGTGTGGTTGGTTACAAATTGCTTATGCATGTTAATGTTTGCATGTGGTCATGTGTACAGTGATGTAGTGGTTGTTGTCATGCATGAGGCCGTGATGTGTGTTGTTGTTAAGGTCATGCATTAATGAGTGGACCCTAGCTAGAATGATGGTTGCATGGCTATATGCTTATGTGTTATGTTTCTATATGTTGTCACGATTATGTTATACATGTATCATGTTGATTTGTTGATCTTGCAGGCAAGGTATCCTCCCCAAGATATATGAAGGTACGTTGTATTATGGTGATTTGGTTTAGCTAACATGATATACCTTGTAGGAAGAAATATCAAATGGCTAGCAAGATGGTATACTACAAAAACTCTCCCTAAATTTGATGAGCAGTATGGCATTGGGAACTCTTTTGATTTGGCAGATACATTGAGAAGCTTAAAGGAAGAAATATGGAGTTGTAAGGAATATAATGACAGAATCATACAGGCACAAGGGGAAGCTAGCAAAGGTAAATGTAGTGGTACTTCAGAGATTGTCATATTTGCAACGAGAGGGGCCAGTTCAGATCAGCCATGAGCAGCAAAACTAATGGGACATGTCGTAATAGGTTGCATGGTGGTCACAGGTTAGATAACGATGACACCATCAGAGATGGAAGATTGTTGGACACTCTAGATAGGAGAAGGGATAGACATAGGTACCATTCTATTTCTGGTTTTAGAAGGCATGATGATCGATATTTTTATCCTCATAGGAGGAGTGATAGGGGATATTTTCTAGATGATTTTAAGAAAGAAAAGCCACCAAAATTTGATGGAGAGATGAAGAAATCACAGGATGCAGAGGCATGGTTGTTTGGTATGAATAAGTTCTCTAGGTTGCATGATTATTCAGAGAACATGAAAGCCATAGTAGCTACATTTAGTCTTGAAGGTAAAGAAGACATTTGGTGGGAATACGTGAACAATGTCAGAGGTATACATGAGGAATATTTGACTTGGAGTGAGTTTAAGTGGCTATTCAAGAGGAAGTACCTATCAGAGAGATACTTTGATGATGGGGAAAAGGAATCCTATGAGCTAAGGATGGGATCCATGATAGATGATGAGTACACTAGTAAGTTCTTGGAGATACTGAGGTATGTGCCTTACCTCAAGGAGGAGAAGGCCAAGATTCAGAGATTCAATAGTGGGTTATCAATGTGTTCATGGTGCTGGACCTGCCAACATGTCAAGGGGATCTCCTCGGTAAGAAGTCCCAATTCGACCTCATACCGTTTAGTGTAGGAGTCCCAGCAGTGGGTCGTAAGGTAATGCCTTAACTGCGATGTTGCATAGAGGAAAGTAAGATAACTCTGTCAGTAGCAAGGGTGTGACTGATGCAGAGAGTCAAGGAATGTGTACTAGAGGTTCCAACACTTCGGAGGGAGAGCAAGGAGAAGGTGAGTTCCAGGTTGAAAGGGATTAGTCCCAACTCAGCTACAAACACACCACACAAAGGACATGCATAGCTTCCTACAAAGCAGTCCACTCGGATGTGACAATCACAACATATAAGGTAAGATAACACAAACAAAACTCATGGATTAGTCTGAGATGAGTGTGATGGTTGATATAGCAAGGTTCATGAGAAAGGTATGTCTGATGTCCGATGGAGTAGTTGACATGGACGGTGACAACATTAATAACATATGCAACACATTAACAAAAATATTCATATAATTTCATACAAATCAGTTCATACACAAGTACATAATTTAAAAAAAATATATCATTAAGGCCACCAGAACAATCCAACTACAATAAAAACATATGCATGAAAATGTGTTGGCTCTTATTATATAAATAAGTATAAGTCACAATCATACAATACATCGATGTAAACATGCTAGCCCCAGTAGTGGAACGTTACAGCCACATCTGCCTACTTCTCCAAAGAGATGTACTAGCTCCGTGCAATGAAGAAGCCAAGGAGCATTACAATATTGTCGAAGCCTTCTTCAAGATAGTGTTATTAGAAGCTTGGCTGACCAAAATCCCTTACAATGAGTTATGAGGGACTATTTATAGCAAAGGGTGGGGTGACCCTTGACATTCCCCTTTGTGACAGTTCAACTACCATCATGACTCTTCACCTACTCTATGGCTATTACATCCAACTATTGACACTTGACTTACACTTGACATGACTCAAACTTACAATGCACATGTACTCATGTGAGACAACATGGCTTGAGCAAGCCTTGCAAGACATCACTGACACTCGGTCTGCTATGGTGAGACCAAATATTTGACATGCTTGTGATGGTGAACTTGGTGAGTTGATGCCAATCTTGGTCATCTGTGATGGTGTGCATGCATCTCATGGTGACATATTGCTGAAGTGAACTCTTGCTTTCGTTGCAACCGGTGCATTGGTTTGACCCCTCCATCCAACTCGTATGCTAACATGAGCATGGTATTCTTGGGTGCGGCTGAACTGGCATCACACTGATGCATAGTGTCCATGGTGATCTTCAAGTGTGTGCTGGTGGTCATGTGCATCAACTGGCCGAAGTACCCGTTCGGCTCCAGTTGGACTTGCCTCTTCTCTTCACCTTGGTGAGTGTGTTGAATGGGTTGGATTGCATGTGTGTGCACAATGACATGCATGATTTTGAATCCCTTGCATGAAATCAACCACATTGCTCACAATTTCTGCTCTGTGTTCACTGTTGGGATGGATCTTTAACTTGTCCGAGCGCAGTTTCATCTTTGACCGCAGGTTTCACCCACCGTTGTTCCTGATCTTGCTGCAACACATTCATCTATCTACGTAGCTTCATGTTCTTCCTGAGTTGTTGCTTCAGTACATGCAATTACTTCTTTGTTACATCTTCTGCCTTCGCGCGATCTTCATGCCGCACCGTCAATCCATATCCCGAGTCTCCAAATTTGCTTTCATCATCAATGGACTTGCTTGATCTTGCAACTTGGTTCCACCTCTGTGTTGTCAAAAACCCTCCTCTTGCATTTGTTTCATTTGTTATGTTGTCTTCAGCTACTATTCATGATGCTTCTCCCTGTGATGTCTTCGTGAGTAGGAAAGCTCATAGACATTTGATCGACTACATCCCCATTCATGCTTTGAATGGTGCCCTCATCTTTGAATGGTGCCCACTTGATGTCCTTGTCTATTAACAACGTGATGTCTTCGTGAGTAGGCAAGATCATAGACATTTGATCGACTACATCCCTAAGCGTGCTTTGAATGGTGCCCTCATCTCTGCTCTCCTAGAAACCATTGTACCTATACTGCTGAGAGGCAGATGAACACCTGTGATACCTAGAGACATGGCAACACTCATAGTAAGAAACCTGTCAATTGAAAACCAAAATGAACATGAGAACTGACTTGCAACATACTTGGGTGAATGATCATGAAGGTTGCACAATTTCAGCCAGGAGGTCAGAAGACTGACTACCAAGACTTCTCAAGTCATGGTCTAGGGTGCTGGGAGACTAGCTGACTCTTGGAACTATGCAATGCACAGTCCATTCTGGCTTCTGACTATTGGGATTGCGCAATGTGCAATTATGGCTGAGAAGGATTGTTGGCCTAGGGACAGATATGCACAATTTCTTAGGCCAATAGCCATTGTCCTCCATAAATGCGTAAAATAGTCTTGGAGGCCAATGTTAGGTAGTAATGTGCAAATCTAGAGAGGAAGGTGAGCCGTCCTTTCCCAGATTGCGCAATGTGGCCTTAGTGAAGGCAGAGCCCAGGCCAAGGTTGGCCCGACTTGCCGATGGGCGACTGAAAACAAGTAAGTCAGTGAATGCATGGTGACACTAAGTGATAGAATATGTGATTGATAGTGCATGCAAAAAATGAATGAAAGACTCAGCAAACATATCAACATACATGTGGGTGAGGCAGTTCACCTGTTGGGTAAGCGTCCGTGAAAAAAAGTTTCATGCATGCGACAATAGTGAGATAGCAACGAAAACTGAAACAGAGTTAGGAAAACATATTATATATGTAAACGACAGCAAGCATTCAAAGAAATCAAGCAAACAATACTCCTACAAGCGAAAACACAAAAAGTGATGGAAATGTAGCACAACGCATGGGAAGCACTCTTACCCCAAAACAACTGAGCTGAATGTGCTGACTACTCCTAGATGGGATGTGGGATGTCAGACATGTGAGGTTGATGTGAGGAATGAGCTCTACAGATTTCGGTTGATGAGTTTTGATAACATTGAGGCTGTGACGTGCATGCCACGAATCTAGGGGAAGCGACACTTGCTCAGCGGTTTTGGAATTGCTCCTTGCAAGTAACCTCCAACTGATGAACATAGATCCTTGAAACAAGGGATGCCTTTGCATGCTGCCTTGGGAGAAGCATCCCATGCATGCAAGTCTATTTTGCTCAATCCTGGAGGGAACCGGTCAACTCAACTGCACATGCAAGAGATTACTCGACCGGTGGAGAAAAATGTGCATTTCTAGCTAGGAGCTGGGTAGGCTACCGAGGAGATTTGCACAATTTATGGGCAGAGCAGCTGACTGCTACCCAAATTTGCACAAATCTTGCTACGAGGGTTGGCTAGCATGATTGCGCAATTCGGGAGCCCAGTAGGATGTCAGAGAGGATTGCTCAATTCCTTGAGAGAAGGTTGTTTGCCCTCCAGAAATGCGTAATTTTTAAGGGGAAGCTACTCAACCTATAGCTGGACCAAGTCTGGGTGAGCATCTTGTGAGGGGAATGTATCAACTATGATCGACAAACTTCCTTTGTGTGAGGAAAACACTTGAAGCTTGATTAACTGACGAAGCAAGACAAATTGTTGTAAAAGGTTGGTAGGGAGGCTTCAAAATAGGCTAAGGCAAAATTTTGGAGGGTGGTGGTAGCCGCTACAACACTTGGTGGGACACTGGTAGAACTCTAGCTCTCTAAATGGACCTTGTTCATGAAAATCAAGTCTAACACCTCCAGAAGTATTGTTCAACTCTTAGCTCATCTTGGCTTCACACTAGCATGATTGTAAGATATATGATACACCAGATGCTTGGTCAATTGACACACATTCCAAGCCAAGGAAACACAATTCTTTCGATTAGGGTTGAGGGGTATATAGGTGCACAAGTAGTATAGTTGTCAGAGTCTTAGTTTCATCTCTGGTGTTGCTCCACTGCCAGTAGGCCTAGACAGTACCCCAGTGGAGTCACATAGGAACACAAGCATGGATCCGCTGCTAGTGAGCTTGGTCAGTACCCCGATGAAGTTACTTGCATCACCTCCCTGCGCAGGAAGCCTTTCTCTTCTTTCGCCTTATTTTTTTTTTCATTTTGAATTTTTTGAGTTTTTATTTCTTTCATTTTCATTTTCAATGTGCATAGCACTTATTCATTTCAGAGGCAGAAGAGGGATCCTGACTTATTGAGAGAAGAAGAGGTTGTTCTAGTAGAGAATTAGTTTATTGTATCTCTGACGTGCCTATTAAGGTTTTACCCCTCACCTTACTCTACTTGACTGATCTGACAAGGGTTAACTCAAAAACAACCGACTAGAGAAGGTGACACTAGTTAGCATGCAAGCATTGTATTTTCACCAAGGTTCACTTCAAACAATATGTATTTCCCTTCGACGTATCATGGACTAAAAGCAACAAGCTCATCATAGAGAGGCAATATGACAGAAAACCAAGTAGTAATAATTGTACAAGCCCTCTTGTACTTTACCTAGCTTGCTTCAAGATTCATACATGGTTTCATACAATACTAACCTACGAACGAAACAAACGAACTGACGAACATCAAAGCAAAGCAAAAGCGGAAGCAAAAGTGAAAGAAAAGCAAGTAAGGAAACAAGCAAGCAAAAAAACAAGAAAAAAAAGCATATAAGAAAACAAGCATGAAAGCACACAACTGAAAGAAAGCACTACTCCTACTCCTACACTAATGGTGCATGGGCCTGATCACGTGAAGTGATACATCCAATGCAGCCACCAGCACATTGGTAGACCCATTTTTGTGAAGGCTTGGTCTGTGAGCAACCCAGTACTGTGAACCAGCAAGCAAGAAAGATATAACAATGAAAAAAACCACACTTTGTGTTCCAAAGTGCCCACGGGACATGAGTGAGTTCATGTGCATGACAGGCAGTCCATGGACTTATCGTGGTGTTGTGTGACACTACGTGCAACTTTGAAGTATAAGCACACTATTGACTGTGACATGCAAGAAAACTAAAGAAACAAAGATAACTTTCGTCGCAAACGAGTGCTTGCAATGTACGATTCTTCAATGCATGATCAATGGGAACGTGCACTTCGAGTCGAGGAAGTGTGATCTGTGAGTGATTTGGATCTTTAATTCATACAGATGAGTGACGAGGAGCCTTGGGTGATTGAATAGTTTCATGATCAGAAGTGAGACTAACCCCAAGAGAGCGAGGACCTCTCATAACCATCATCTCGGGCTGAAGTGCCTCGACAGTCTTGGGTGTCTCAACTTGATCATTAGGTAGATCATCATACACTGGTGGCTTCGAAAGATAAATTGCGATAGATTCATGATCGTGATAAAAAATGGAAGAAAATGGATCATGACTACCATAATTAGAAAAATTAATGAATTATGTGGAATCCTCATGATCAAATGAATCGAATAGAGGGGTAGATGAAAAGCGAACAAACTCATCCTCTGTGTTTCCGGAAAAGATAGATGAAGGATCAAGTGGATTTTCAACGAGTAACTTATCCTCTCCATTGTCGAATGATGGACTAACATCCGGTGAGTCCTACGAGTGATCAACAATGGGTGCATTCGTGGATGAAGATACACATGCAAAATCATGGATGGTAGGTTCACCAAAGAGGTTAGGAAAGAACAGGGGACTCGGATAGAAGGGAGTCATCCTTTGCTGAATGTTGATGTTCAAGCTCCCACTCATACTCTTCATGAATGAAAGCGCATGTTGGTTGTGCAACACCGACTCCGTCAGTGGGTTGTTCCTCATTCACAACAAGTGGAGAGCCTGGAATGGGCGAACACGAGACAACATCATCCGAAGGAACACCTGAGTGCAAAGATGGAGGTCGAAGAAGATAATGCATATGAGAACTTGAAGGACTCATAACCAAATTTGTGCGAAAATCGAGCGGAGTGATGTTGGGAGAGTGTGTAGGATGAAAAAATGTGTGTGCATGATCGTCAACATCACTGGGAAGTGGTGGAGCTATTGAATGAGAGGGAGGTGGACAGTCAATTGAGACAGTGTCCACTCTCACATGAGATTGTGCAGTTCCATCAATGAAGAATTTTGAGTGAGGCTTGATATCAAGCTTCTTCTTGGGACGGGTATATTTCTTAAGGCAATACTCGAACCATTCCCAAAGATAATAAAATTTCATCTGGCTCTTCGGAGCTTGAAACTGCAAGTCATGGAAGCATTGCCAAACAATAACAGATTCATGTGGAGCCCTTCATTGTTGTAATAGTTTCCGGTCAGGATAGTCTAGATCAAAATCATAGAACGTGTCTTAAATTAGATCATAGAAGTGCTCAAATGAGTGCACAGTGTCATCCGGTAGGGTAAGCACCTAACAAAATGGAGATTTGTGAAGTGTGTATGCAAGCAGAAAACTAAGCTATTGGTTAGAAAAATCATCTTCCTCATTCATCATGAAACGAAAGTTATATAAGTGATCAAGCCAGGCCACTTCACCTTCACCATCATATGTGTGAGTGGACAAGGGATCGAAAATCTTCCCCGATATGGAGACATCTTCACAATTCAAAAAACACCTCGGGGGAAGAATAGTGCAAGACTCCATGAGAGATATGCAAAGGTTAAAAACTAGATGAGAGGACACAACCTATCATCAGGCCCTCCTTCTAGCGCTAGAAATGTTGACGGTGTTGGACCTGCCAAAATGTCAAGGGGGTCTCCCCAGTAAGAAGTCCGAATTATACCTTAGACCATTTGGTGTAGAAGTCCCAGCAATGGGTCATAAGGTAATGCCTTGACCGCAGTGTCGCACACAGGAAAGTAAGATAACTTTGTTAGTAGCAATGGTGTAACTGATGTAGAGAGTCAAGGAATATGTACAAGAGGTTCCAACACTTTAGAGGGAGAGGAAGGTGAAGGTGAGTTCCAGGTTGAAAGGGATAAGTCCCAACTCACAAGACATCACTGACACTCCGTCCACTGTGGTGAGAAAAAATCTTTGACATGATTGGGATGGTGAAGTGGGTGAGCTGACGCCAAGCTTGGTCGTCCGTGATGGTGTGGATGCACCTCATGGTCACATCTTGATGAAGTGAACTCTTGCTTTCATTGCAACCGATGCATTGGTTTGACCCCTTCATCCAACTTGTCTGCTAACATGCACACTTATGCATAGTTTTCGTGCTGATCTTCAAGTGTGTGCTAGTGGTCATGCGCATCAACTAGTTGAAGTACCCATTCGGCTCTAGTTCGACTTGCTTCTTGTCTTCGCCTTGGTGAGTGTGTTGAATGGGTTGGATTGCATGAGTGCGTACAATTACATACATGTTGTTGAATCCATTGCATGCGATCAACCACACTGCTCACCATGTTTGATCTATGTTAGCTACTAGGATGGATCTTTAACTTGTCCAGGCGCAGTTTCATCTGTGAGCACACGTTGTGTCCACTTTTGTTCCTAATCCTGCTGCAACAAATTCATCTGTTTACGCAGCTTCATGTTCTTCCTGAGTTGTTGCTTCAACACATGCAACTCCTTTGTTAAATATTTTTCCTTCACGTGATCTTCATGTCGCACCATCACTCCATAGCCAGAGTCTCCAAAGTTGCTTCCATAATCAATGGACCTGCTTGAGCTTGCAACCTGGTTCTACCTCTGTGTTGTCAACAACCATCCTCTTGCATTCATTGCAATTGGTATGTTGTCGTCAGCTATTGTTCATGATGTTGCTCGTTGTGATGTTGCAACTTGATGTCCTTGTCTACGAACATCTTGATGTCTTCATAAGTAGGCAAGCTCATAGAAACTTGATTGACTACATCCCTGAGCATGCTCTGAACAGTGTCCTCCTCTCCACTCTCCTAGAAACCATTGTACCTGTACTGCTGAGAGGAAGATGAACACTTGTGATACTTGGAGACATGGAAACACTCATAGCAAGCAATCTGTTAGTTGAAAACCAAAATGAACATGAGAAATGATTTGCAACATACCTGGGTGACTGATCATGAAGGTTGCGCAATTTCGGCTGGGAGGTTGGGAGACCAACTACCAAGACTGGTCAAGGCACAATTTGGGCTACTGGGAGACTATTTGACTACTGGAATTGCGAAATACATAGTCCAGTATGGTTGTTGAGTGTTGGGATTGCGCAATGTGCAATTTCGACTGGGAAGGACTGTTGGCCTAGGGACAGATCTGTGAAATTTCTTGGGTCAAGAAGCCATTGTCCTCCAGAAATGCAAAAAATAGTCCTGGAGGCCAGTGCCAGGCAAGAATGTGCAAATCTAGAGAGGAAGGTGAGGCTTCCTTTCCCAGATTTCAGAATGTAGCCTTGGTGAAGGTAGAGCCCAGCCAAGGTTGGCCTGATTCGCCGATGGGCGACTAAAAGCAAGTAAGTCAATGAATGCATGGCGACACTAAGTGATAGAAGAAGTGATTGACAGTGCATGTGAAACATGAATGAAATATTTAGAAAATAGATCAACATACATGTGGGTGAGGCAGTTCACCAGTTGCGAGAATGGCCGTGAAATATAGTTTCATGCATCCGAGAGCAATGAGATAGCAACAAAAACTAAAACAGAGCTAGGAAAAGCTAGTATATATGTAAACTACAACAAGAGTTCAAATAAATCAAGAAAACAATACTCCTACAAGAAAAAACACAAAAAGTGACAGAAATGTAGCACAAGGCATGCGAAGCGGGCTTACCCAGCAAGCCTTGCAAGACATCACTGATACTCAGTCCATTGTGGTGAGAACAACTCTCTGACATGCTTGTGATGGTGAAGCTAGTGAGATGATGCCAAGCTTGGTCGTCCTTGATGGTGTGCATGCATCTCATGGTGACATCTTGCTAAAGCGAACTCTTGCTTTCGTTGCAACCAGTGCATTGGTTTAGCCCCTTCATCTAACTCATCTGCTAACATGCACATTGTCTTCTTAGGTGTGGCTGAACCAACAACACACTTATGCATAGTGTTTGTGCTAATCTTCAACTCTGTGCTGGTGGTCATGCACATCAACTAGTCGAAGTACCTGTTCAGCTCCAGTTGGACTTGCTTCTTGTCTTTGCCTTGCTAAGTGTGTTGAATGGGTTGGATTGCATGCGTACACACAATGACATGCATGTTGTTGAATCCCTTGCATGCGATCAACAACACTACTCACCACGTCTGCTCCACGTTAGCTGTTGGGATGGATCTTTTACTTGTCCAGGCACAGTTTCATCTGTGCGTGCACGTTGCGCCCAATGTTGTTCCTGATCCTACTGCAACAAATTCGTATGTCTATGAAACTTCATGTTCTTCCTGAGTTCTTGCTTCAGCACATGCAACTCCCTCATTGTTACATCTTCTACCTTCACATGATCTTCATGTCATGCTGTCACTCCATAGCCAGAGTCTCCAAATTTGCCTCCATAATCAATGGACTTACTTGAGCTTGCAACCTAGTTCTGCCTCTATGTTGTCAACAATCGTCCTCTTGCATTCATTGCATTTGGTATGTTGTCTTTAGCTACTATTCATGATGCTTCTCGTTGTGATGTTGCTACTTGATGTCCTTGTCTATGAATAGCTTGATGTCTTCGTGAGTAGGCAAGCTCATAGAAACTTGATCGACTACATCCCCAAGTGTGCTCTGAACAATGTCCTCATCTCTACTCTCCTAGAAACCATTGTACCTGTACTACTAAGAGGTAGATGAACACCTACAATACCTGGAGACGTGGAAACACTCATAGCAAGAAATTTGTTAATCAAAGACCAAAATGAAAATGAGAAATGACTTGCAACATACCTGTGTGAATGATCATGAAGGTTGTGCAATTTCAGCTGGGAGGTCGGGGGACAGACTACCAAGACTGGTCAAGGCATAGTCTGGGCTGCTGGGAGACTAGATGACTATTGGAACTGCGTAATGCATAGTTTAGTCTGGCTGCTGACAGCTGGGTTTGCGCAATGTGCAATTCTGACTGGCAGGGACTGCTGGCCTAGGGACAAATCTATACAATTTCTTAGGCCAAGCAGCCACTATCCTCCAGAAATGCAAAAAACAGTCCTGGAGTCCAGTGCCGGGTAGGAATGCACAAATCTAGAGAGGAAGGTGAGCCTTCCTTTCCCAAATTGCAAAATGTATACTTGGTGAAGGTAGAGCCTGAGCCAAGGTTGGCCCAACTCACTGACGGTCGACTAAAAGGAAGTAAGTCAGTGAATGCATAGTGACACTAAGTGATAGAAGAAGTGATTGACAGTGCATGTGAAACATGAATGAAATATTTAGCAAATAGATCAACATACATGTGGGTGAGGTAGTTCACCGGTTGGGCAAATGGCCGTGAAATATAGTTTCATGCATGCGACAACAGTGAGATAGCAAAAAAAAATGAAACATAGCTAGGAAAAGCTAGTATATATGTAAACTACAGCAAGTGTTCAAAGAAATCAAGCAAATAGTACTTCTACAAGCGAAAACACAAAAAGCGATAGAAATGTAGCACAAGGCATGGGAAGTGGGCTTACCCCAAAACAGCTGAGTTGAATGTGTGGATTGCTCCTAGATGTGATGTGGGATGTCAGAGTTGCAAGGTTGATATGAGGAATGAGCTCTGTAGCATTCATTTGATGAGTTTTGATAACATCGAGGCTGTGTTGTGCATGCCACGAATCTAGGGGAAGTGACACTTAGTGGGAGGTTTCAGAATTGCTCCTTTCGTGTAACCTCCAACTGCTAAACATAGATCTATAAAAAAACGGATGCCTTTGCATGCTACCTTGGGAGAAGAAGCCCATGCATGCAAGTTTGTTTTGCTCAATCCCGGAGGGAACCGGTCAGCTCAACTGCACATGCAAGATACTGGTGGACTGCCGGAGCAAAATGCGCATTTATGGCTGGGAGTTGGGTTGGTTTCCAAGGAGATTTGCGTAATTTCTGGGCAGAACAGCTGACTTCTACCCATATTTACCCAAATCCTGGGTTGAACAACCTGCAGTTGGGAAATTTTGTGCAAATCCTACTAGGAGGGTTGGCTGGCAGGATTTCGCAATCGTGGAGCCCAATAGGCTGTCAGAGAGGATTGCGCAATCGTGGAGCCCAATAGGCTGTCAGAGAGGATTGCGCAATTCTTAAAGGGAAGGCTGGTTGCCCTCTAGAAATGTACAATTTTGAAGGGGAAGTTGCTAAGCCTGCAGCTTGACCAAGTCCTGGTGGGGAGCTTGTGAAGGGAATGGATCAACTATGACCGACATGCTGCATTTGTGGGAGGAAAACACTTGAAGCTTGAGTACTTGATGAAGCAAGACAAAGTGTTGTGAAAGGTTGGTAGGGAGGCTCCAAAACAGGCTAAGGAAAAAAAATTGAGGGTGGTTGTAGCCGCTATAGCACTTGGCGACACACTGGTAGAACTCTAGCTCTCTGAATGGACCTTATTCTTGAAAAGCAATTCTAACACCTTCGGAAGTATTGCTCAGCTCTTAGCTCATCTTGGCTTCACACTAGTTTGATTGTAAGATGTAGCATTTACCAGACTCTTGGTTGATTGACACACATTCCAAGCCAAGGAAACACAATTGTTTCGATTGGGTTTGAGGGGTATATAGGTGCACAAGCAGTATAGTACCCCGGTGGAGTCACATAGGAACACAAGCATGGCTCTGCTACCAATGAGCTTGGTTAGTACCTTGGCGAAGTTACTTGCATCACCTCCCTGCACAGGAAGCCTTTCTCTTCTTTCGCGTGATTTATTTTTTTCATTTCAATTTTTTTGACTTTTTATTTTTTTCATTTTCATTTTCAATGTGCATAGCACTTATTCATTTCAGAGGCGGAAGAGGGATCCCAACTTATTGAGAGCAGAAGAGGCTATTCCAGCAGAGAAGTAGTTTATTGTATCTCTGACGTGCCAGTTAGTTTTCCCCCCTCACCTTACTCTACTTGACTGAGCTGACAAGTGTTAACCCAAAAACAACTGACTAGAGAAGGTGACACTAGTTAGCGCACAAGAATTGTGTTTTCACCAACATTCACTTCGAACACTACATATTTCCCTTCGACGTATCATGGACTAAATGAAACAAGCTCATCACATAGAGGCAATATGGCATACAACCAAGTAGTAATAGTTGTACAAGCCCTCTTGTACTTTACCCATCTTGCTTCAAGATTCATGCATGGTTTCATGCAAGAATAACCTATGAATGAAACAAATGAACTAATGAACATCAAAGAAAAGAAAAAGTGAAAGCAAAGCAAGTAAGAAAACTAGCAAGAAAAAAACAAGCAAACAAAGCATATTAGCAAACAAGCATGCAAGCAAAAAACTGAAAGCAAACAATAATCCTACTCCTAAACTAATGGTGAATGGGCCTGATCACATGAAGTGATACTTCCAATGTAGCCACCGATGCATTGGTAGACCCATGTTGGTGGAGGCTTGGTCCGCGAGAAACCCAGTGGTGCGAACCAGCAAGCAAGAAAGATATAACAATGAAGATAACCACACTTCGTGTTTCAAAGAGCCCATGGGACATGAGTGAGTGCATGTGCATGATGGGCAGTCCATGGACTTATTGTGGTGTTGTGTGACACTACGTGCAACTTTGAAGAATAGGCACACTCTTGCCTGTGACATGAAAGCAAATGAAAGAAACAAAGATAACTTGTGTCGCAAACAAGTGCTTGCAATATAAAATTCCTCTTATGCATGAGCAATGGGATCATGCAGTTCCAGTGGAGGGAGTGTGATCTGTGAGTGATATGGATCTTTAATGCATATAGATGAGTGATGAGGAGCCTTGGGTGATTGAACAGTTTCGTGATTGGAAGTGAGACTAACCCCAAGTGTTATAGACATACTTGGGAACATCAACTCCAAACTTATATGTCGATGTATTAGGGCTCATCAACCCCTAAAAGAGTTTTTTCATACCCTAAAGGAACATAGTCATCTAAATACATCATTCCCGAGAAGTTCCATTTGAGAAACCATCCAGAAATTGCCTAAATTGAACCATACTGACTGCTACACTGGCAAAGTGCAATGCAAACTGAGTGGTACACTGCCAGGGTGCGATGCATACTGCTTAGGCCTTCTATAGGGTGCAATGGGTGAGGATGGAAAAATGTCTGAGACAGTTTGCTAGGTGGTTGCTCATGGAATCTTCTAGAAACTTCTCCTGTGCCACTTGCCTCTCTCAATTCGCCCAAGGATGAATAATGGATCCTAGAAATATACAATCCATTCTCTTATGGAACCAATTGTAACAAGTGGAATGACACTAATCAAACCCCATAGATGACTCACACCCTTGCACACATCTATAAATGAATCCCTCATCTAAGAGATCTAGAGGCAGGAATATTGTGAATTGCAAGGAAGTGCTGATAGTTTGTAATTGAGGAAAGAGCATTGTGTTGTTGGTGTGATCTTGCTATTTCATGAGGTGAAGAGGGACTGAAGCTGGGACGATGATGCTAGATCAGACAACTGCGTTGTAATTCTCCTTTCTATTAATAAATCTCTTCAATTTTTCTTCCATATGATTGTGCAATTGTGGATGCCATCATTTGTTCATTATATATCTGATTCTGTAATGTTTTATGTTGTAATAGATCACGATGCTTTGACGGTTATTTGTTTCTGTACTTGTGCAGGTACTCTCCAAGCGTGTTAAGTACGGGGAGGAGTTGCGGGATCTGTCAAAGGGGAGAGAGCACAAGCAACGGATTAAGCAAAAGTTCCAAGTTGGTTCCATTATCTTTCTCTTATCTGTTACACATAGAAGAAATCATTGAGCTTTAAACTATTGTTTCTAGGGTTGCTGCCAAACCTAGAGGGCTAGAATTCTTTAGGAATACTAGTTTTCCCAGAAACAAATTGGCAACTCCACTGGGGAATGAACAGATGTTTGTTTTTTGTTATTTTTTTTTTATAAACTATAGATAGAGTCTGAAGTCATCCAGATAGTCTTCGAACTGCTCTTGCTCTGCAATTGCATAGTAGATGAATGGTGCTTCGGTCAATCTCTGGTTTAGTTTATGAATTAAACATTTGACTTGCAAGCACATCTAGATTCCCTTTTGGTAGATCGGTAACCTCTCAAGACATTCCATCATACTTTTCTCTTTATTTTTCATCAAAACCCAGCTTAACTCATTGAAAACAGCTCCACATTTGAGCCAAAACACATTTTAGTTGCACTCCATGGACCATTGTACTGTCTCCCACTGTAAATTAGTATGCATCACACCTCCCGAGTGTAGTAAGTGTGATGCATCTCTGTTTCTGTGAAGTCTAGGTATGATGATTGACTGAACTCTTTTTCCATTCTAGAAATTGAGGGTTTTTTACCTTGTTTTCAGTTTTGTTTAGTTGTTTTGCTGCGTAAGAACAATGCCTCCTTACTAAAGCTTACTTGCATCACTTAGATCAGCCTCCATTACATTAGGGTTAGTGAATATTTTTTTGTATTTGTTCATCATTTACAATCCTTTGTCAAAAAATTGTTTAAATTGATTTGTCGCTTTGGTACAAAAAGTGTCAAAATTGTCGTTTTGTGTCAAAAAGAGAAGTGTCGTGAATTCTTCCTTCCCTTGATAATCGATTAAACTTTTGTTCATGTATTTGGTTTGACTTGTTTATATTCAAAGTGTTGAAAGCATTTTTATTCTAAATTTAAAAGTGTCATTGAGTCTTCCTTTCTCTTTTGAAGAAGAAATTGTCGAAAATGTCATTTTGAGTGAAATATTTCAGAGTTTTGCGGCATTTAGTTTTCCTTTTTGGCATTTTTTCACATTAAGGAGAACGAAAACAAATACATGCATTTGCATTTAGAATTTTTTAATTTGTGTGCGAAAAGATAATTTAGGGAAATGCATTAGTGTGTGCTCTTTTCTCTTTTCTTAAAAGCGTTGTTATTTTCTTTCCCTAGTAGCTAGGATTTTCATTGCTCAAAATAAACAAAGATTGTTTATCATTGTAAATTGCATTTTAGTAATTTCAAATCATCATCACGTGGTGAACCATTGAAAGGAAAACTCTAAACAAGATCAACTTTAAAATAAATTTCAAGGAACCTAACAACGCTTTGGAACTTAACACAACATATCTAGAGGTCTAGGCTAGAGACGTGTTTCAGCGTCGTTAAAACTAGTGGCTATCATTTTCATTGAAGGTTGGGTGATTCCTCCTCCTTATTATGACAAGTGCTAGCAGGGACTTGTGCTCCCCGTACCGTCGCGTAATCTTTATCTATAGGAAACTGAGTCTACCGCCTTATTGATCACAATGCACTGAACACAGCATTCAGGAAGATTGACTGCCGTACATAAGTCCTTGGTAATTTCTTTTTAATTTATCACCAAGGTGTATATTGCCGTTTTGCGATTGGTTTGGTAATCCATCTGTCTAGATTTTCCAGAGTAGTCACTGTCATTCCTTTTCGACTCTTTAAAAGAAAAGGTCCATTTGAGCACTTGTCCTTTCAGGCTCATTAAAAATCGAAGGATACTAGAGTCATCTTTAGCTTTTTCTCAACTCTTAAAAACTAAAAAAGCAAAGTTGTGTCCAAGCATCATTAAAATTAATTGAATTCGAAATAACATCCTTGTTCCTTAGTTGATCTTAGGTTAAGATATATGGAGACAAAATCGTAGTCCACTGATCAAGGAATCCCTGTTGAAGGGAATCCTAGTCCTTTTCCTTCTTTCAGAAATATTGGTGCTCCTTATATGGCTACATTGTCCCTTCCGGGATTTACCATTGGCCTACTAGTATGGTTGTTTTCAACCTCTTTGGTTCAAAATTTCATGGTTTCTCCACAATCAAGTACTCCTTCAACTGAACAAAATCAACCTCCAGTTGATCCTGAAGTTTACCCTTCGCCTTCTTCCTCGTTTGTTTCTCCCTCCCCTTATTCCTCTTCGTTTGGTGAAAGTAGTGATACTAGTAACCAGGTGGCTAAGAAGAAGAAGAAAGGGAATGAAAAGAAGAAGAAGCCAATTAGTAAGGGGGCAACCAAGCAAGCATTACTTTAAGTGCAACATCTGATGAAAATCCATCCATTAAATTTCCCAAAGCCAAATATCCATGCATAATTTGTGCGGGAGACCATTTTCATCAAGATTGTCCTTACTTTCCTCGAATCTTGGAAGAATGGTCTTCCTGTTCACACCATCCTGTGTCATCAACCTCTAGAGATCATGTTGGTAACACACCATCAACTAGTGATAGTAAAGTTCGTGGACAGAAGGGAAAGGTCAGGATTCCATGTAGGTTATGTGAAGGTAATCATTCCCTTCACCTTTGTCCTTATTGGATGAAGCCAAAAGAGTGTTGGATAACCGTCTTGATTCACCGCAGCGACTTCCATCTAGTTATAGGAAACTCTCCCTATGTACTTCATTAGTTGAAAAACTAACTGACTTAAATCAACCATCAGTCGAAACCACTCTCTTTGAAAGTGAATCTTATGAATCTATATCCGACCAAAGTCAATAAGTTGAGGTAACAGTTGACCCAATTTCACCTTCAGCTAATCATACCTTTCTCGAAGAGAGTGAAAATGATATCGTTCAAGTTCTTTTTGTTACTTCGGATTCTAACGACCTTGGGGGAAATCTGCCTGTTCCATCAAGACAGGAGGAAAACCATCCAGATCTCGTAACTCAAGGGGTTAATTCTCCCGGTTCTTCGATACCCTCTCCAAGCAGTCTAGTCACTTCCTTTGATTGGAATCGACTAGCAAGATCCCACCTTCCTTCTTATGTACCTTTCCAGATCATAGTACAAGTTTGTAAAATGATCATGTCTGGCACTATTATAGATGAAGGTGCATCAGTGAGTATCCTTTCCTCAACTGCTTGGAAAGTGCTTGGTTCGCCACCGCTTATGCCTATTACACAGAATCTATTAGGCTTTAACAAAGGAACCAGTCGACCGTTAGGGATCCTTCCTAAGTTACCTATTACTTTGGGAGGAAAGACCATTTATCTAAACGTGATGGTAGTCCCAGGACCTTTAGATTACAATTTACTTCTTGGGCGTGACTATGTTTATAAAATGGAAGCTATTGTTTCAACACTCTTCCGAGTGATGCGTTTCCCGCATGAAGGCAAGATTGTCACCGTTGACCAGCTTTCGTTTCCTGGTCCAAACATAGCACCAAGTCAATCATCATCCCTAAATGCCCATTTACATCAACGGTATCACTTTAACCTTCATTCCATCCACCTGATAGCCATGAGTAGCTTGGTGAATGTAATGAAGCTTGGGGGGCATGCACCTAGTTGTAAAGATAAGTTTCCCTGTAGGTTATGTGCTTGGTCTGTCCCACCATTCACCTTTGTCTATCTCGACGAAGTCATCCTACTTCACCGCAGTGACTTCCATCTGGCTACTAGAGACTCTCGTCCTACTTCATCATCGTGATTTCCATCTGATTATAGGAGACCCTCGTCCTACCTCACCGCAGTGACTTCCATCTGGTTGCAAGAGACTCTCCCTTTCATCATGCTGGGGGCATGCAAACCATTTTTCAAGCATATTTTTTCATTTCGAGCTTGTGTAAAAATGAAATTGAATTCAAGCATAGTTTTTTCATTTCAAGCTTGTGTAAAAATGAAATTGAATCCAAGTATAGTTTGTTCATTTCAAGCTTGTGTAAACATGAAACTGAATCCAAGCATAGTTCCCCATGGTTCAAGATTGTCTAAAAATGAACCCATTTACAACTAATTAACCTTTGTGGTTGCCATTCTATCAACCTTTTGATCCTTGGTTATGTACATCCCATCACCACCATCCCTTTGGCCAATCATACGCTTTCACTTGGTTGTTTTACCCTTTATGAGGAACAGTTGCTTTGAGTGATCTTATTAGCCAGCCTCTTCACAGAAATCAACATGTTTTGAGAAGTTCCAAAATCACCGGAACCAGTTGCTACCCTAAACACCACTCATTCCTCAAAATAGAGTCCTCTTTAAACTCTTTTCAGACTCATTAAATATGAAAAGATTGTCGAGCGCTTGTCTTTTCTAGCTCGTTAAAGTATTGGAAATGTCATCCCACCTATATTATTTTATCATTTTTCGGACCTGAGGGATTAATTTACGAAAAAAAACTTTTGGAGTTTTATTTTCATCCCTTTTCAAACTCTCTAAACATGAAAAGGACCAAGTTATCCTTGTCGTTAAACTCGTTAAAACAATAGCGACAAACTTGTCCATCTAGACGAGACTGAGTTTCACTGTCGCTAGACTCGTTAAAACATTAAATAGCGACAGGTTTTCCCAAAGGGAAAATTATAGAACAAGCATATGTTATCCTCCTCAAGCTTGACAAAAATAAAGAGGTACTGGTCAGCAATGACTGGGGAAAAAGGGAAAAAACTTGAAGAATTTATGGTAGCAAGTCGCTCTTGAACATGAAACTTTCACTTCATCACCATTATTGAGTTGGGTTGGGTTATTCCATTCACCGGTCATCTCACCATTGGTCTTTCATACCATCCATATTTTGGGGTTAACGCTACCAATTCATCTCAATGTCGCCGACATGTTCAAGAGAAGTCATTCAGTTGAGAAATCACCATCCAGTTAATGTCTCATACACTGCAATACCTCCAACCTTCATTTTTTCATGACCACCATTCCTGAACCTTGTGTCGTCAGTTCATTTTCACCTCCAGAAATCATTTGCTTCATTTCATGTCATAGATGTGGGATACATCAAGGCCCTCCTACGACGAGTCACTTCTTGTCGACATCAGCTCATTATCCAAGAAGTTGACTTAGAAACACCCCTTTTAGTGCTTTGAAGCTTGCATACATCAATGGCAAGTTTCTCACTTTCGGCGACAGGTTGACATCAATGGCCTTCGACCGAAAGATTTTGCATGGTGTTCGACATCGAATAATATATTCACACCACGTGAATTGTACTGTAGTACCTTAAGGTTCATTATCATTATCGGTGATCCCTCTCGCATCTATTAACAGTTTACATCATTGGCTGCTAATCAGGTGACGTCTTTCCATGTTCGACTTCAGAACATCTCTTCACATGAATTGACTTGTACATCGAGCGAAGATTGAACGAGTTTTAAGACCCTGGATCTAGTTTCTTCCATTTGGGCTGTGATATATTTAGGAATATAAAAACATCAAATGTACAAAGGCTTTGCACAGATGGTCATCCTAACCATGGATGATGACTCTATATCTGAAGAATCACCAGTCTGTATCTACGGACGACTATCTGATCTATGTACATGAAATGAATTTATAAAGATGAGCATGGGAATGACTCCCTTAGCTAGATCATGAAAATTATATTATGATGAAGTATTGTATTGTAACTTATGCAAGTCACCTTCCAATTCGAAACTTCGGTTCTTCATGATAAAGCATTTTACCCGACATCAATATTTACGACTTCATACTTTAGGGGGCAACTGTTATAGACATATTTGGGAACATCAACTCCAAACTTATATGTCAATGTATTAGGTCTCATCAACCCCTAAAAGAGTTGTTTCATACCCTAAAGGAACATATTCATTTGAATACATCATTCCCCAAATGTTCCATCTGAGAAACCATCCAAAATTGCCTAAATTGAACCATACTGATTGCTCCACTAGCAAAGTGCAATGCATACTGAGTGGTACACTGCTAGGGTGCGATGCATACTGATTAGGCCTTCTATAGGGTGCGATGGGCGAGGATGGAAAAATGTGTGAGACAGGTTTCTAGGTGGTTGCTCATGGAATCTTCTAGAAACTTCTCCTGTGCCACTTGCCTCTCTGAATTCACCCAAGGATGAATAAGGGATCCTAGAAATCTCCAATCCCTTCTCTTATGGAACCAATTGTAACAAATGGAATGACACTAATCAAACCCCATGGATGACTCACACCCTTGCACACATCTATAAATGGATCCCTCATCTAAGAGATCTAGAGGCTAGAATATTGTGAATTGAAAGGAAGTGTTGATAGTTTGTAATTGAGGAAAGAGCATTGTATTGTTGGTGTAATCTTGATATTTCATGAGGTGAAGAGGGATTGAAGTTGGGAGGATGATGCTGGATCAGACAACTGGGTTGTAATTCTCCTTTCTATTAATAAATATCTCCAGGTTTTCTTCCATATGATTGTGTAATTGTGGATGTTATCATTTGTGAATGCTATCATTTGTTCATTATATATCTGATCCTATAATGTTTATGTTGTAATAGATCACGATGCTTTGACGGTTATTTGTTTCTGTACTTGTGCAGGTACTCTCCAAGCGTGTTAAGTACGGGGAAGAGTTGCGGGATCTATCAAAGGGGAGAGAGATCAAGCAAGGGATTATGCGGAAGTTCGAGGTTGGTTCCATTATCTTTCTCTTATCTGCTACACATAGAAGAAATTGTTGAATTGCTCTAAACTGTTGTTTCTAGGGTAGCTACCAAACCTAGAGGGCTAGCATTCTTTAGGAATACTAGTTTTCCCAAAAACACCAAGAGATCAAGGACCCGTCATAACCATTAGCTCGCGCTGAAATGCCTCGACGGTCATGGGTGTCTCAACTTCATCATCAAGTATATCATCATACACTCGTGGCTTTGAAATATCAACTGCGATAGATTCATGGTCATGATAAAAAATGGAAGCAAGTGGATCATGACTACCACAATCAGAAAAATCAATCAATTCTTCGGCATCCTCATGATCAAATGAATCGAATAGAGGGGTAAATGAAAAAGAAAACAAACTCATCCTCTATGTTTCTAGAAAAGACAGATGAAGGATCAAGTGGATTTTCAATAAGGAACTTATCCTCTCCATTGTCGAATGATGGACTAACATCCAGTGAGTCTCGTAAGTGATCAACAATGGATGCATCCATGGATGAAGATACACATGAAAAATCATGGATGGCAGGTTCACCAAAGAGGTTAGGAAAGAACGGAGGGGACTGAGATAGATTTGAGTCATCCTTCACCGAGTGTTGATGTTCAAGCTCCCACTCATACTCTTCATGAATGACAGCGCATGTTGTTTGTGCAACACCGACTCCGTCAATGGGTTATTCCTCATTCACAACAAGTGGAAAGTCTGGAATGGATAAACACAAGAGAACATCATCTTGAGGAACACCTGAGTGTGAAGATAGAGGTCGAAGAAAAGAATGAATATGAGAACTCGAAGGACTCATAACCAAATCTGCATGAAAATCGAGTGGAGTGATGTTGGGAGAGTATGAAGGATGAACAAGTGTGTGAGCATGATCCTAAACATAACTAGGTAGTGGTGGAGCTGTTGAATGAGAGGGAGGTAGACATTCAGTTGAGACAGTACCCGTTCTCACATGAGATTACGCAGTTCCATCAATGAAGAATGTTGATCGAGGCTTGATATCAAGCTTCCTCTTGGGACAGGAAGATTTCTTAAGGCAATACTTGAACCGGTCCCAAAGATAACGAAATATCATCTGGCTCTTCGGAGCTTGAAAATGCAAGTCACGGAAGCACTGCTAAAAATCAATAACGGATTCATTCAAATCCCTCCATTGCTGTAACAGTTTTTGGTCAAGATAGTCTAGATCAAAATGATAGAACGTGTCTTAAATGAGATCACAGAAGTGCTCAAATGAGTGCACAATGTCAGATGGTAGGCTGAGCACCCAACAAAATGGATATTCTCGAAGTGTGTATGCAAGCAGCAAAACTCATCTTCCTCATAAATCGTGAAAAGAAAGTTATATAAGTGTTCAGGCCAGCCCACTTCACCTTCACCATCATACATGTGAGTGGACAAGAGATTGAAAATATTCCCCGACATGGAGACATCTTCATAATTCGAAAAACACCTCAGGGGAAGAAGAGTGCAAGACTCCATGAATGATATGCAAAGGTTCAAAACTCGATGAGAGGAAACAACTTATCATCAGGCCCTCCTTTTAGCGCCAGAAATGTTGATGTGCTGGACCCACCAACATGTCAAGGGGATCTCCCTGGTAAGAAGTCCCAATTAGACCTCAGATCATTTGGTGTAGGAGTCCCAGTAGTGGGTCATAAGGTAATGCCTTGACCACGGTGTCACACAGAGGCAAGTAAGATAACTTTGTCAGTAGCAAGATTGTGACTAATGTAGAGAGTCAAGGAATCTGTACGAGAGGTTCCAACACTTCGGAGGGAGAGGAAGGTGAAGGTGAGTTCCAGGTTGAAAGGGATCACTCCCAACTCATCTAGGACACACCACACAAAGGACATGCACATATTCTGGTGGAGCAGTCTAATTGGATGCAGTAGTCACAACATATAAGGTAACATAACACAAACAACACTCATGGATCAGTCTGATACAAGTGTGACGTTTGATATAGCAAGGTTCATGAGAAAGGTCTGTCTATTATATGGAAGAGCAGCCGAGAAGGACAGTGACAACATTAATAACATATGAAACACATTAAAAACAAGATTCATATAATTGCATACAAATCAGTTCATACACAAGTACATAAGTTAAACAACATATATCATTAAGGAAACTAGAACAATCCAACTACAATAACAACATATGCATGAAAATGTGTTGGCTCTTATTATATAAATAAGTGTAAGTCACAATCATACAATGCATCCATGTAAACCTGCTAGCCCCAATGGTGGAATGTTACAGCCACATCTGCCTGCTCCTCCAAATAGATGTACTAGCTCCGTGCAGTGGAGAAGCCAAGGCACGTTACAATACTATCCAAGCCTTCTTCAAGATAGTCTTAGTAGAAGATTGGCTAACCAAAAACCCTTACAATGCGTTATGAGGGACTATTTATAGCAAAGGTTGGGGTGAGCCTTGACATTCCCCTTTGTGACAGTTCAACTACCCTCATGACTCTTCACCTACTCTATGATTGTTACATCCAACTGTTGACACTTGACTTACACATGACATGACTCAACATTACAATGGACATGTACTCATGTGAGACAACATGGCTTGAGCAATCCTTGCAAGACATCATTGGCACTTGGTCCGCTGTGGTGAGACCAACTCATTGACATGCTTGTGATGATGAGGCTGGTGAGTTGATGCCAATCTTGGTTGTCTGTGATGGTGTGCATGCACCTCATGGTGACATATTGTTGAAGCGAACTCTTGATTTCGTTGCAACCAATGCATTGGTTCGGCCCCTTCATCCAATGCGTCTGCTAAAATGCACATGGTCTTCTTGGGTGTGGCTGAATCGGCAGCACACTGATGCATAATGTCCATGCTGATCTTCAAGTGTGTGGTGGTGGTTATCCGCATCAACTAGTTGAAGTACTCGTTTGGCTCTAGTTGGACTTGCTTCTTGTCTTCACCTTGGTGAGTGTGTTGAATGGGTTGGATTGCATGCGTGTGCACAATGAAATGCATGTTGTTGAATCTCTTGCATGTGATTAACCACACTGCTCACCATGTTTTCTCCGTGTTAGCTGTTGGGATGGATCTTTAACTTGTCTGGGTGAAATTTCACTGTGAGCGCACATTGCGCCCACTGTTGTTCCTGATCTTGCTACAACTCATACATCTTTCTGCACATCTTCATGTTCTTCTTAAGTTTCTAATTCAACACATGTAACTACTTCTTTGTTACATCTTCTAGCTTCATGCTATCTTCATGTCAGGTTGTCAATCCATATCGAGAGTCTCCAAAGTTTCTTTCATCATGAATGGACCTACTTGAGCTTGCAACCTGGTTCTGCCTCTGTGTTGTCAATAACCCTCCTCTTGCATTCGTTGTATTTGGTATGTTGTCTTCAGCTGCTATTCATGATGCTGCTCGTTATGATGATGTCGCTTGATGTCATTCTATGAACTGAGTAGGCAAGCTCATAGACACTCGATCGACTACATTTCCAAGCGTGCTCTGAACGGTGTATGCGTCTCTGCTCTCCTGGAAACCATCGTACCTATACTACTGAGAGGTAGATGAACACCTGCAATACCTGGAGACATGGGAACAATCATAACAAGCAATACATCAGTCAAAAACCAAAATGAACATGAGAACTGACTTGCAACATACCTAGGTGAATGATCATGAAGGTTGCGCAATTTCGGTCAGGAGGTTGGAAGACCGACTGCCAATACTACTCAGGTACAGTATGGGTTGCTGGGAGATTGGCTAATTGCTTGAGCTGTGCAATGCACAGTCCAGTCTGGATGTTGACCATTGGGATTTCAATATGTGCATTTCTGGCTCAGAAGGACTGTTGGCCTAGGGACAAATCTACGCAATTTTTTGGGCCAAGTAGCCATTGTCCTCCAGAAATGTGAAAAGTAGTCCTGGAGGCCAGTGTTGAGCAAGAATGCGCAAATCTAGAGAGGAAGGTGAGCCTTCCTTTCCTAGATTATGCAATGCAGCCTTGGTGAAGGCAAATCTTGGACCAAGGTTGGCCCGACTCGCCGATGGCCGACTGAAAGCAATTAAGTCAGTGAATGCATGGCGACACTAAGTGATAGAAGGAGTGATTGATAGTGCATGCAGAACATGAATGAAAGATTCAGCAAATAAATCAATATACATATGGGTGAGGCAGTTCAGCGGTTGGGCGAACGTCCATGCAAAATAGTTTCATGCATGCGACAGTAGTGAGATAGCAACGAAAACTGAAATTGAGCCAGAAAAAGCTAGTATATATGTAAATGATAGAAAGCGTTCAAATAAATCAAGAAAACAATACTCCTACAAGTGAAAACAAAGAAAGTGACAGAAATGTAGCACAAGGCATGGGAAGCAGGCTTACCACAAAAAAATTGAGTTGAATATGTCAATTGATCCTAGATGTGATGTGGGATGTCAGAGCTGCAAGGTTGATGTGACGAATGAGCTCTGAAGCATCTGGTTGATGAGTTTTGATAACATGATGTTGTGGCGCGCATGCCATGAATCTAGGGGAAGCGACACTTGGTGGGAGGTTTCGGAATTTCTCCTTTCATGTAACCTCCAACTGCTAAAAATAGATCCCTGAAACAAGGAATGCCTTTGCATGCTGCCTTGGGAGAAGTAGCCATGCATGCAAGTCTGTTTTGCTCAGTCCTCGAGGGAACTGGTCAACTCAGCTGCACATGCAAGAGATTACTCGACTGTTAGAGAAATATGCACATTTTTGGTTGGAAGCTAGGCTGGTTGTTGAAGAGATTTGTGCAATTTCTGGGTAGAGCAGCTGACTGTTGCCCAAATTTGTGCAAATCCTAGGCTAAACATCCTGATGCTGGGAAAATTTGCACAAATCCTGCTGGGAGGGTTGGCTGGCAGGATTGCACAATCCTGGAGCCTAGCAAGCTGTCAAAGAGGATTGTAAAATTCCTGGAGGGAAGGCTGGATTCCCTCAAAAAATGTGCAATTTTCAAGGGGAAGATGCTCAGTCTGTAGCTCGGCCAAGTCTAGGTGAGCAGCTTGTGAGCGGAATGGATCAACTGTGATTGATAGGCTTCCTTTGTACGAGGAAAAGACTTGAAGCTTGAGTACTTGACGAAGCAAGACAAATTTCTATGAAAGGTTGGTAGGGAGGCTCCAAAATAGGCTAAGGAAAAATTTTGGAGGGTGGTTGTAGCCGCTAGAACACAATGGCATTCAAGTATAGGATTGAGTTCGATGAGCCTAGATCATTGGAATATTCCATCTAAAAGCTAAAGCATTGCTATGAACAATCAAAGCACAAGTTTGAGAGTAAACCATACTGGAAAGGAAATGACAAGAGAAAGTGAAAATGGGACAAGAAATGAGTAAGACCACATGATTTAGGTAATAAAGAGAATGTTTCACCACCTAAGAGGTTCAATGCATCAAATAATAATAGAGGACTAGGACATTAATATGAGGAGAAGAATAAGGAGCCTATGTGGTGTTGGACTTGTGGATGATATCATCGTAGGAGGGATTATCCATAATATCAGGGTGGTAGGCCTTAGATATACAGTGTGCAGGATGCACAGACTATTAGGGATGTTTGTCAAAGTGTTCCTCATATTTATGCAGTGTTGGTTAACAAACAGGGAGATCATCAAGCATCTATCATTGAGATGGTTAGTAAGATTTGTGATCAAGTTATTTCTATTTTGATTGACCCTGGATCTAATTATAGATATGTTAGTCCCGACTTGGTGGATAAGTGTATTTTGAGTAAGGAATTGCATGCAGAATCTTGGTTAGTGTAGTTGGCTACAGGTTGAAAGAACCGAGTTCATCATTGAGTAAGAGCATGTGAATTTGATTTGAATGGTATGCCTACCAAAACACATTTTAATGTATTGTCATTGGGATCATATAATATGTTGTTGTTAATGGATTAGTTTTATCTTCATAGAACCAAGGTGGATTGTTATTACAAGGCTATTGAGTGCTTGGAAGGCAATGGGGAACCATGAGTCTTACAATGAAAGAAGAAAGCCACATCAGTTAGGATGGTGACAGCTATGCAAGCAAACCGTAGTCGTAGGAAAGGGTGTAATTTATTTGTAGTGCACATTTCTAGTAATAAAGGTAATGAACTTGAGGATGCATATTCTCAAGACCATCATATAACACCTTTCTAGTGGGCAACGATTTCACCCTTGAAGTATTAGCCATTTGTTTTGACCAGGTACCCAGTTCTACAACATTTCCAGGATGTATTTCCTGAGTATATTTCATAGTTTCCAGCTCACAGGGAGGTAGACTTTTCAATTGACTTGATGCTAGGGGTAGCCCTGGCATCAAAGTCACCTTATAGGATGAGCACACCTGAGTTGGTAGAGATGAAGCTACAGCTGAAGGAAATGTTGGACAATGGATACATTAGGCCAAGTGTATCACCATGAGGCGCACCATTATTGTTTGTGAAGAAGAAAGATGGTACTCTTAGATTATGCATTGACTACGGGAAGTTGAACAAACTGAAAATCAATAATAGGTTATATGTTACCGAAAATTGATGACTTGTTCAATCAGTTGAAGCTAGAAGTAGTGTTCTCGAAGAATGATTTGAGATCCAGATATCATCAGGCACGCATCAAAGAGGAAGACATTTACAAAACAACGTTTTGGACCAGGTATGGGCATTATGAGTTTTTTGTAGTTCCATTCGGTTTAACTAATGCTCCAGCTACATTTATGTGCATAATGAATAGTGTGTTGTGTCCATATTTAGAAAAGTTTGTTATTTTGTTCATTGATGACATATTGGTATATTCTAAAAATGAGGATGAGCATTTTGAGCATTTAGCAGCAATGTTCAGGTTGTTGAGATAGCATCAGTTGTATGCTAAGCTCAGCAAATGCAGATTCTTTCAGACTGAGATACACTACTTTGGACATATTTCCAAGGAGGGCATTTCAATAGATCCACAAAGGATAAGGGTCGTCATGGAGTGGGTAGCTCCTAAGAATCTAGATGAGGTGATATATTTCATGGGGTTGGCAAGCTATTACAGGAGGTTGATCAAGAAATTTTCATAGGTTTCTTATATTATTACATCATTGCAGAGGAAAGGTAAGATGTTCAAATGGACAGAGGAGTGTGAGGCTAATTTTGAGCAGCTTAAGCAGTTATTTACAAATGCACCAGTATTAAAGATTGTAGATCGAGATAAAGAGTTTGTAGTATGTGCATATGCTTTCAAGAAAGGACTTGGTGGAGTACTTATGAAGGATGGACATGTGGTATGCTATGAGTCATGAAAACTAAATGAGCACGAGAAGAACTACCTCACACATGATCTTGACTTGGCAGCGATTATACATGTGTTGAAGATATGGAGACACTATCTTCTAGGCAGGAGGTTTACATTAATGAGTGATCACAGCGGTTTGCAGTATCTATTTGACCAACTGAATATGAATGGTAGGCAGTCTCAATGGTTGGCTATGATTAGTGAGTTTGATTTTGAGATTAGATATATCAAAGGTAAAGAGAATAGAGTGGCCGATGTTCTTAGCAGGCGGGTACAGGTAAATCAATTAGCAACTATGATCTCGTATGGGACAAAATTACATGATAGGATCTTGCAAGCAGGTCAATAGGATGTCATATATATGGATATTATGCACAGGTTGCCCAGAGTACTGGTATAAGTACAAGTGGTAGTACAGTTATAGGTACAAGTGATAGTGTATGTATAAGTATGTACAAGTACAGGTTATGTTATAGGTACATGTACAGTTGTCAATGCATAGGATGTGGATTATTGTCTTACATCAGATGGATTGGTTAGATTTAGAGATAGGATATATGTGCCAGACATTAGTGATCTCAAGAAGGTTATCTTGAGGGAGTTTCATGCGAAACCATATTCATTTCACCCAGGTTATCATAAGACACTGATAATAGTGAATAGATTTTATTATTGGATGAACCTAAAGAGGGATGTAGCATAGTTTGTGGCTAGGTGTTTTGATTTTTAGCATTGAAGGTAGAGTGTAAGCATCCAGGTGGACTTCTACATCCGATTGTGATTCTAGAATGGAAATGGGAGGTCATTTCCATGGAATTCATCACAGATTTACCAAGGACACTGAGACAACATGATTCCATCATGGATGTTATGGACATGTTGTCAAATGTTGCGCACTTCATTCCATTGAATTCAACAGTCTCAGCTAGCGATGTAGCAGAGGTATTCATCAGATATGTGATCATATTGCATGGTGTTACAAATAATATTATGTCATACATGGATGAAAATATCACTTCCAAGTCTTAGAAGGAGTTATTTGTAGTTTTGGGCATAGAATTTGCCTTCAATATATCTTATCATCCGCAAACAAATGGATAAATATAGAGGGTCAACCGAATATTGGAGCACACGTTGAGGATGTGTGTGATGCATTAGCATCGAATGTGGGAATAGTACCTTCCACTGGCGAATTTCACTTACAACAATGGGTATCAGGAATCACTAAAAATGAGTCAGTTTGAGTCAATGTATGGGCAAAGTTGCAATAATCTTGTTAGTTGGATTCATCTAGTTAACAGGGTGTTGATTGGACCAGACATGTTGGAAGACATGGAACATGAAATGTAGGTAATCAAGAAAATACAAAGGAAACATAGGATAGGCAGAAGAGCTATGCAGATTGGAACAGTTTGTTCAAGGAGTTCTAGGTTGGGGATTAGGTGTACTTACGCATCAAACCAAGGAAGAAATCCTTAGATATTGGATCATGTGTCAAGCTGGCACCACAGTTTTGTGGACCCTTCAGCATTATTGAAAGGATTGGTCCAGTAGCCTATCAACTTGCATTGTCTCCGACAGTGAATGTTCATGATGTTTTACATGTGTTGTTGCTTAAGAAATATGTTAAAGATGTTGATCATGTGAATGAATGGTCTGTATTGCAGGTGGAACCACATGGATAATTCCAGCCAGAGCCTCAGCGTGTATTGCAAAAAAATGTGCCCATGCTCTCGAACTGATAAATTGAACAAGTTAAAGTGCAATGGAAGCACTTTGGGCCTAATGAAGCTACATGGGAGATGGCGGATTATATGCGAGATATGTATCCTTGTTTGTTTTCCAGTTAAGGAAAAGCACTTTTGGGTGTGGTGATTTAGTATATGTATTGGTATATGTTTTGGTGATGATTTTTATATGTACATATGTATATGGATGTAAATATTTTCATGAGCTATGTTATAGAGCTCCAATAAGCGGTATGGGTTTCATGTCATTATGATGTTATGTTGTTATATTTTCATGTTGGTTTTCTTCTCAATGTGTTGATCATTGTAAATACTGCAACAAGCTAAGTTATAATGCTCCATCGACATTATATTTTTATTACAACATTTTTGTGCTTATAGGTGTTGTTGAACATCGAGGACGGTGTTCCCCCAAGGGGGGAGGGTTCTATAGTAGCCCTAGTGAAAATTCCATGTAATAAAAGTTAATAAAGGTAAAAATAATAACCACGATTGATGGGACACTTATTCCAAGTTGAATGTTTGGAAATACATCCTACTGTGTGTTAGGACTCCACTATGTATCATTTTTGCTATATATTTTGACATCATCCTACTCTTATAACCATGAACTCCATTATCGTTTTCATCTACTTTATCCCAAGGTATATAGAAACCTCTTCTTTATTATATGTTTAATCTGTTTTACATTTAATTCCGCAATACTCTTATATTTTATCATTAATTGAAGTGTATTGTTGCTAACACAAGTCTAAAGATCGCAGATAAGTTACATGCCTTGTTGGGAACAAGCGGCTGTTGCTGAGACAGCTGACTACGTTGCTGAAACAGCTGACTCAGTTGCTGAAACAGCCGTCAAGCACGCAAATCCCGTTATGCATAATTTGCGATTTTGGAAGAAATTTTTGTAGAATAGTAACAGCAGCACGAAGACACAGTTACCTGGATTATCCTGAAGATAGCACTTTTATTGTCTCGGTTGTAACAGCATCTTTTTTTTGGAAGAACAGAATAGTCTTGTTTTGGGAAAAAGAACAGAATCGAGATAATGTAGATTCGCTCTCGTGTAAATTGTAAAAGATGTCTCCTCTTTAAAAAGAGGAGACATCATCATTAGAGGGGGGTTGAATTGTAAGTTACAAGAGAGTATTGTGTGAGAACTGGAGCTAGTCTCCTTCTGTAATGTATCAGTTACTTTGACAGATGAATAAAATCTTCTTTTGAGCGTTCCAATTTAATTCTTTCTCCTGGGGAATCTTGTGAGAAGGAAAGGGCCCGCCTTCCTCACAAGATTCACCCTTTTGGTTCCTGTAGTTTGTTTAATTCTTTGTGTGTTTGCACTTCCCTTCATTCTGTTGTTGGACACTAGTTATACAATTTTGTAATACTCTGTTTCTTTAGCGCTACACGTATTCAATGCATGAATGAATGATGTTGGGAAGCATGTGCTGAAGATTCCTGCATAAAGGAATAGGGTCTTGCTCCCATTGATTGCTTTCCTTTGCCTGCAGTGTGATTAGAAACAAGAGGAAAAGTGCTGAAGGTTCCTGTTCATGGGAATAGGGTCTTGATCTCTTGAAGTTACTTTTCTTACAGTGTGATTAAGTGTCAGGCATCAGGTGCTGAAGTTCCTCACCAAGGAATAGGGTCCTGTTCCTGCCATGGTTGAATGATTTCTTTCCTTGTGGATTGATTTTCCTTTGCTGAATTGTAACTGTAACAGAGAAATCATTTCTGCTATAATTTAATTGACTTCAGCTTTGATTAAGTAGAGTGTGAATTAGTAGATTGATGAGATTAATAATTGTGTGTTCTTTTACTACAACATTGATTCTGCTTTTGAAATTGAGCATATCCAGTGCGTTATTATCTTTGAAATAAAAAGACCTTCTCGGGTTGACAATTTATGTGGAGCTTGAATTGTGAAAACAGTTAAAGCGACCAACATTTTGGCGTCATTGCCGGGGAAGGTAATTATAGATTTCAGAAGCATTCATCTTTTCTTTTTAATGTGCAGATTGTATGAGAGGACACGGAAACCAGAAGAAAAATAACCGCACAGGTGGCAAAGGCTGGGGAGGACGAAAAACTTTTATCGACGAGATTGTATCAAAGGCTGAATCATCACAGAGATTAAGTTCTCGAAAATCAAAATTTCAGCGTTCCCCTCAGTCAGATTACAAAACAGAGGAAGTTGTGGGTCCTGAAAATATAGAAGAACCAGCAGTCAGTACTGAAGAGTCAGAGGAAAGTGTTAGCAGATCAGCAGAGCACATTGAGGAAATAGTAGAAAGCGTTGGACGACCGGTAGAGAACATTGAAGAACCGATAGAAGATTCTGACGATCGAGAAAGTGCAGTAGGAGGGCCAACAATGGAAGATAACAATGTTGCTTTCTTTGGAGGAGGACGTGCAGGTCCTGAAGAAGAAAGAAGGGATGAAAATTCCCTCTCTACCTTGGGATTTCCTATCAGTGATCTCCCTGCAGGAACAATGAAAAATATTCCATTGTCTGCTTTACCTAACTTTCATGGTTTATCCACCGAGGATCCGGATGAATTTCTTTTTGAATTTGATATATTATGCAGAAGTTATGATTATGTTACTAATGCTCAAAAGTTGAAACTGTTTCCAGCCACCTTAAAAGGGAATGCCTTAAGATGGTTCATGAGCCTTGGAAGTCAGGTAATCACAACATGGGAGCAGATGAAACAAAAATTTCTGCTTAAATATCAAGACTACTGCCGGACGAGAGAGAAGAAGGATGAGCTATTCAATATGGCACAAAAGTCGGATGAGAGTCTGGAGGACTACATAGAAAGGCTGCAGTACAACATACAGAGATCTGATCATCCGGATATAAGTAAGGAAATTCGTAAAACAATATTACTTAGAGGTTTAAGGGATGATTGTTTAAATATGTTAAATATGCTTGCTAAGGGAGATATATCTAAGGAATCATATGATGAGATTTGTGAACTTGCTAAGAGGTGCTCTAGGGGAGCTGCAAGAAACAGAATAAGAGATTCCACCTATTCAAGAGTGCAGAAATCAGCCAATGGAGGAGCAACAAGAGCCGAAATAGGTAATCTACTTGAAGAATTTAAAACCGAAATGTTAAGTTCTTTTGCTTCGTAGATTGACACTTTGCAGGTTAAAAAGAAGCAGGCCGAGGCAGAAGCAACTCTGGTTGTCTTTTGCCCGAAATGCAGAGACAAACATCCACTAAGGGAATGCCCAAGAGACAATATACCAATTTGCACCCTTTGTGAGAAAGATCATGAGACAGAACAGTGTCCATCTCTACCAGGAATAAAAGTAGCGTTGCAGCCAACGGAAGAAGAAGCTGAAGCAGTCTACCTGCTAACTCAAAGAAGATAATGGCAACCTAAAGGGCAAGGTATGAACTCTAGTATGCCATTTAATCGTTGGAACAATTATTCTGCTTTTGGCCAAACAAGTTACCCCCCCCTTCAACCAAATGCAATACCCACCCTTCAATCAAATGAATTTCCCACCCATGCAAATGCAAAACCCTCCCTTTGTCGATCCTTCAATGTGGACTCCTTGGCCTCCACAGCAGCCACCTCCTTTCAATCCTTGGAATCCAAATTGGAATAGTCAATCACTCCCGTATCCAAACCAATTGCCTCAATTCCAACAACCACTCCCTCTGCCATCAAATGCTCCGCCAAATAACCAAATGAGACCCCAACTACCTGTGCAACCAAATCCTAACCCCAATAATAAAGCTGTGCAAGTCATTGATATTCAGAATCAGTCTATACTTCCTACTATTCAATGTAATGATATTCATTTGAGATCTGGAAGAATAGTAGAGCCTATTATTGATGACATAACTTCTTCTGATTCAGATAAATATGAAACCAAGAAACAAAAAGAAGCTCAACCACCTCCTAACAAGAATGTTGAAATAACAGAACCACCATTCCCCGAGCGTTTGGTTTTAACCAGAACAGCTGAAACACCTACTTTTAATTTTATAGGGGAATTGCAAAATTTGTATATTAAAATTCCACTTTTACAAGCATTAAGAGATGTACCAATTTATGCCAGAACATTAAGGGATATTTGTGTTAAGAAACCTGGTAGGAAAACCAAGGACCCCCTTACAGTACATGTGATGGGAGACTTGTCTGCATTAATGTCCGGAAAAGCCCCTCCTGTAAAATATGGTGATCCCGGCCATCCTACTGTCACAGTTCAGATTGGTAAAACAATGATTCCCCGAGTTCTGGTAGACTTAGGTGCAGCAATTAATATAATGACTCTGGAAACTTCACAATTGTTACAGCTGAATAACACAATCAGAGATACACCCACCATTTTAGAGTTAGCTGACCGTTCCACAATTAAACCAGAGGGAATTGTTGAAGACCTACTTATTTCAGTTGAATCCTGGAAATATCCAGCTGATTTTGTTGTATTGCAGACTAAAACAAAGCTGGGGGGACATCCCTTAATTCTAGGAAGGCCATGGCTGGCCACAACTGATGCATTTATTAGTTGCAGATCTGGTTCAATGACAATTTCTAATGGTTATGAAACAAAACAGTTAACTCTTTATCCTCACGCTACGCCAGTAGTTAATAATGAAGATTCTATATGGATGGATTATGATGATAATGCTGTTCAACCTATTCTAACTATAGGACAAGCTTTAACTCTTAAAGACAATACAGAAGATGAGATAATCAATAATTTTATTTGTGAACCTTCTTCTGTCATTGCTGAAACACACAATCAATTAACTGCAATTTTTGAAACTGATGCACAAGAAAAGATTGAATCTGAAGATTCATCTCAGACTTTAACCACAATCTCATCTAAAAGCATAATAGTTGAAATTGAACCCGGCAAGACATTAAACATAAATCCTGATCTAACAGATGCTGAAACACAGCAATTAATGAAGTTATTGCATGAATATAAGGAGGCATTTGCCTGGGATTACACAGACATGAAAGGTATTTCTTCTGAATTATGTACTCATCGAATTTACATTAAAGAGGGATGTCGACCTGTTTGTCAACCCCAAAGACGAATGAATCCTAATTTACGAGAAATTGTTAAGGAAGAACTTCAAAAATTGCTTAATGCAGGATTCATATACCCCATATCTGATAGTTAATGGGTTTCCCCATTAGTAATTGTTCCTAAGAAAAACGGGAAATGGAGGGTATGTGTCGACTATAGAGCTTTAAACAAAGCTACTCAAAAGGATCACTTTCCCTTACCCTTCATTGATCAGGTGTTGGACAGTCTTGCAGGGAAGAAATTCTTTTCTTTTCTAGATGGATTCAGTGGGTATAATCAGATAAGAATTGCACCCCAAGACCAAGACAAGACCACTTTCACTAGCCCCTGGGGAACTTTTGCCTATAGAGTTCTTCCATTCGGGTTGTGCAATGCACCAGCAACTTTTCAAAGAGCTGTTATAGGAATTTTTTCCGATATGCTGAATGATTCTATGGAAATATTTATGGATGATTTTACCCCTTATGGTGTGTCTTTCGAAGAGGCATTACAAAACCTTGAGAAAGTACTTAAAAGATGTATACAAGCTCACCTCTCCTTAAGTACCGAAAAATGCCATATGATGATGAGTGAAGGAATAGTGCTTGGACATTTTATTTCATCTCAAGGTATTCAGGTAGATCCATCTAAAATATTGGTCATTCAGAATCTTTCTGTTTCTAAAACTCAAACTGATGTGAGAAGTTTTCTAGGGCATGCTGGTTATTACAGGAGATTTATTAAAGATTTCTCTAAAATAGCTTCTCCATTATTTGTATTGCTTATGAAAAATGCTGAATTTAAGTGGACTAATTCTTGTCAGAAAGCTTTTGAAGAACTAAAGCATCAGTTGTCTACTGCTCCTATTTTGAGGGGGCCTGATTGGAATCTTCCTTTTCATATATCTTCTGATGCTTCAGACCTTGCTATTGGAGCGGTTTTGGGACAAGAGGAAAATCATCTTCCTTATTCTATATACTTTATCAGTAAGAATATGACCCCTGCTGAGCTTAACTATACAGTTACCGAGAAAGAATTTCTTGCAGTAGTCTATGCCATTAATAAATTTCGACACTATATCATTGGTTATTCTACTTTTGTGCACACTGACCACTCAGCTATTAAATACTTAATGAACAAATCTGTCACAAATGCTAGAGTTACCAGATGGCTATTATTATTGCAGGAATTTGATATCACAATTGTAGATCGGCCTGGTAAAGAAAATGTGGTGGCTGACTTCCTTTCACGGTTAAAAACTGACAATGATATTCCAGTAGATGATAGTTTTCCTGACGAATATTTGTTTGCAGTTTCTGCTCACTCTCCATGGTATGAAAATATTGCTAATTATTTGGTTGTAGGAAAACTACCAGCACACCTGTCATATAGAGAAAAGAGAAGAATTGTTCAACAAAGTGCCAGGTACAGCTGGATAAGCGGGTGTCTTTTCTATATTGGGCTTGATCAGGAGATCCGAAGATGCATTAGAGAAGATGAAGTGTATGACATATTGAAAGCTTTTCATGATGGCCCTTGTGGAGGCCATTTCTCTGATAAGAGAACAGCACACAAAATTCTGAGGATGGGTTACTATTGGCCCTCATTATTCAAGGATGCAAAGAAATATGTAAGGGCTTGTGACAGCTGCCAGAGAATGTGTCAACCCAATCATAGAGACCAAATGCCATTAAACCCCCAGGTAGTTTATGAACCATTTGAAAGATGGGCCTTGGACTTCATAGGACCCATTAACCCTCCATCCAATCAAAGAACCTATATATTAGTCTATACAGACTATATGACTAAGTGGGTGGAGGCCAAAGCACTTATTAGAGCCAATGAAGAGGCTGTCCTAGCTTTCTTATTTGAAGAGATTTTCACTAGATTTGGAATTCCTAGAGAGCTAGTTACTGATGGAGGACCTCCATTCAATTCTCATGGTTTTAAATCTACCCTTCACAAATATCATATTCAACATAGAATGACTACACCATACCACCCGGAGGCCAATGGGCAGGTGGAAAGCACAAACAAAGTTTTAGAAGCCATTCTAACTAAAACAGTGAAGGACAAATGAAAGGATTGGTCCCAAAGGCTCCCTGAGGCATTATGGGCTTACAGAACTACTTTGAGAAACACTATAGGTTTTTCTCCCTATGAATTGTTTTATGGTAAAAATGTTGTTTTTCCTGTGGAATTTGAAATTAAAACTTTAAGGACTGCTTTAGCTGTTAATCTTGATTTGACTGATGTGCAGACAACTAGACTGCAGCAGCTTCTGGAGTTGGATGAAAAGAGATTAGATGCCATTCATCAAACAAACATGATACAGCAACAAAGGATGAAGTGGCATGACAAAATTATCAAACACAAGCAGTTCCAAAAAGGTAATTGGGCCTTGTTGTATGACTCTCGGTTTGAAAATTTTCAGGGTAAGCTACGTACACGCTGGCTTGGACCATATGAAGTAGATGATGTTTTTCCAAACGGAACGGTAAGACTTGTAACAATTGATGATGCTAAAACACCTCTACTAGTCAATGGCCATAGGCTCCGTCTATATAAGCGCTCTGTTTCTAAAGAGGATTTCAAGACTGCTTGCATGACTGATATTCATTATCTTTTTCTAGGGGAGTCTTCTGCTCCTCACAGCACTTAACTTTCTGCACTATATTTTTAGTATTAGATTAGATTTAGCACTAATAATCCCTGTCAAGGATTGGCATATTACAATTGAATTTTGCAGATTCTAGAAAAAGCAATAAGGAGGACAGATTCATCATGAGAAGATCTGAAGCTTTAATCACAGAAGCTTGTTCCCATCATTTTACCCTTTTTCCTAAGAAATATCCCTCCACACCCACATTATTTCCATTTTTTCCATCATTCCCACTCCTACCATCCCTGGAATATCCTCCTTCAGTCAGTATTTCCCACCCCTTACTGCTGAAATTATCCCCTATCAAATATTTTCTCCATTTACAGACCTAAGTCATGTATCCCATTTCTCTGATTTTTCCCGTTGCTGAAACACCTGTTTCAGCAACGTATCATTGATTTTTCCCGTTGCTGAAACACCTGTTTCAGCAACGTATCGTTCATTTTTTCATTGCTAAAATACCAGTTTCAGTAACTTGTTATCATCAAAACAGTATTTCTCTTTACTGTTATATAAGCTTTTTGGTTCTCCACGATTGTACTTCAGATCCTTTTGGAGAAAAATTATTCAGCACGTACCAGATTCAATTACACTCCTGTTCTAAACTTCAGAGAAATCTACAGATTCTTCCATGTACATTAAGTTATTTTGAAGCAACCGACACTTCGGATTATTAAATTAAAGGTAAAAATGTAAGGTATGAGGTTTTAATGTAATTCGGTTAAATCATATTAAAGAGAGGATTTCATTCATAATGATTACATATCTTCACACGTCCAATCATTATTACACCATACGTAGGGGGGAATTCCAAAAAATTGAACAATCATTTTGCATTAACCAAGCCTCTGTCCCTTGTCATATCTATTTCTGCCGTCATTTAGACCACGCAGCCTCTGTTGCAACAACTAGCGCGATCAGGGTCTGTGTTTACTGTGTCGGTGCCTCTGCGGATAACTCAAAACTACAGCCATGGGAGGGTCGGCCGTTAGACATGAGCCCGAATCCATAAGTCTTCTTCAATTGTTTCCCGAAGTCTATCAGATTTTCCAACAAACGGGATGGACAGTATATTTTGAAAGGTTGGGGGAATTTAACCAGGAACAAGTCTTAGAGTTTGCACAAAACCTTCAAGACGATTTTTCAGTGGTCCAAGGGGTTCGTATTTCAGTGACAGAGGATGACATAGTTCAGGTATCAGGGTTTCCAGCTGAGGGTACTCGCTGGTTCAGCAGGAAGCAGGTTGTTCTCAACGCGCAGCAAGAATTTCTGCACCCAGATGAGCAAGTGGAACCCAGAGGCCGCGGGGTTAGTCTGCACTCACTTCCTCAACCATGGCCATCAGTGGCAGAGTTCATCAAACACTACTTAACGTGTGAGGGGCGTTATCAGGTAGTGTACAATCATGATTTTGTTTTGATGAATCTTTTGAGGAATGGACGACTGATTAATATCCCCTATTATCTGCTTAATTGTATTAAAAACATGTCTTATTATTGCAAACGAGCTAAATTCCCAATGTTATCCCTTACCCATCACCGTTTATGCCAGTTGTTGATACAGAGGGGTTTTGCTCAGCAAAATCCCCCTCTGCATGTTCTACTCCCAATTCCCCAGCCGCCTGAAATTCCCCAGCCGCCTGAGATTCCTCAGCAGGCCCAAACACCCCAACCACCCGAAAGTTCTCTTGATATTCCGGAAATTCCTCAGCAGGCCCAAACGCCCCAACCACCCGAAAGTTCTCATGATATTCCGGAAATTCCTCATGAAGAACAACAGGAAGAGATTCCACATTCCCCAGTTGACCCAACCCCGAGCTCGCCTCATTTAGCAGAGCCAACTGTCCCCACTATTTCGGTCCCTAGTGACGACTCTCTAACACCCCCTTCCCCACCCGCTAAGAAAAAGAAGAAAACCCCAACAGTCGCAGTCTCCAGACCACGGACAAGGTCCACATCTCAAATTCTTACCTCTCCGAAAAACCCTGTCCCCAGAAAGAAACCCTCCCTTTCAAAGAAAAGGAAAGGCAGTGATTTTGCTGCCTTCCTACCAAAAAGAAAAAGGAAAATGACTGTTGAGACAAAACTCACCTCCATTTCCCCTGACCCTGCCACTATTCTATTAAAACCTTTATCCCCATCTCAAACCGCCCAACCCGTCTCGTCCGGAGGCACTGCCACACAAGAACCAGTGCCCTGGGATAATACGACATTGTTTATGGCTGAAGAAGTGACTGCTCCACAAGAATCAGTCACTTGCCCAGTGACTGAAACACAAGAACCAGTCACTGAGGTACAAGAATACACCAAGCAGGACGATAGTGGGAAATCACAAGTGACTGAAACACAAGAACCAGTCACTTGCCCAGTGACTGAAACACAAGAACCATGCACTGTGGCACAAGAACCCATCTCTTGCCCAGTGGATGAAACACAAGAACCAGCCACTGTGGTACAAGAACCAGCTACGACTGTGCATCAAAAAAATATCCCAACAGAGTCAACCGACACACAAGGTTCACATACTATGACATCTCTATTGGAGGAGAATGAATTCCTGAAGTCTGAATTAGAAGCTTACAAAAATGAACTAACCATGGCTCGAGAGGCTTTTGAAAAAGAACTGAATCTCCATACATTAGCACACGTAGCCTCAATGCAAAATAAGGAGCCATGCAAGGAATACATGTGCCAGGAGTGTGGCAGCATTTACCAGGATGCAGGCTACAAAATAGTTAAAATTCAATTATCTGAGGCATCTACGTCAGATGGAATAAAAGAGGAATGCCCTACTGCTCCACAAGAACCAGTAGGGCCCTCTATAAAGCAAGAAGAAGAAATCAAACCTCAGATATCCCGTCCTTTACAGGTTAATGCAGCCATCCAGACAGAGGAAACAACGTCCCAACCCACTACTTCTGATGCCAAGACACAGACTCTGCCATGGAATCAATTGGAACAGATGAACAAATGGAAGAAGCAATATGCTGAGGAACAAGATATGATATTACGACAGCATAAGTTACAATGGCAGAACCATGTATATGCCAACTGGGATAGTTGGGACCAAATAATGCAACAGCACAGGGAGTATAAAAAGGAAGCCAAAGAATCTAAGGCAAAGATAGCCTTGATGTTTTCATTAGTCCAGAAGTTGATGGCTACGCGCAAACCCTCTGTAAACTACTCTCTCTTTCTTTCTGAACGATTAGTTTATTTCCAATTAAAAGCAATAGCAAATGGCAGACCATATGAATTAATGACTTCAGAGAAATTTGTTGAGACCTTTAAGGAGGCCCCCGAGAGTGACCAGCATTTGCTGTGCGAACTCTACCTTCATAATGAGGCCATTCCCGAAAATAGAAAAGTTAATCTTATTCCAATTGCAGGAGATATACAAATCAGGGCATTTGCTTCATTTTTGTCTAACCAGCTCACTTGGCAAACTGCGTTCACTGCAAGCAGTCATAATGAGGAGAATAAACTCCTGTGGATTAGACCAGAGCCTTTAGGCCCAGCCATGTTCATAGCACAATATTATGAATTCTTGCAGAAGCCAGGAATGAACGAGTACATGCAGCAATTACAGGCTTCAATACTTTTTAAGTGTCAACAGCACATTAGAATGAAGGGTACTGCTGCACTGAAGGCCAATGAGATGTTTTGGCAGCAGTCATGTAAAGAAAGACAAGATTACCACCCTTTCAACCCTCATAATCTTCAAGCTGCATTATCCAGGGTCCCTAAGTATATTGGTTTCATTCAACATTGTGGAGTAAAATGGATCGGGTATCATTTCCGTTTTCCAATTTTATGGCTGCCATCAGACAAATATCAATTTCATTACCAGTTGACTGACAGAGATGAAGCCTTGGCATGGCAACATTTGCAGAACAACAGCAGATTCAGAGCTCCTACAGATGCCACCTTCTCCAGCTACTGCTTGAGTAATTTGCATGCTCAGTCCCAGTACTCAGACTCTGATTCAGACTAGGGGTTGCCTGAGGACATGCAACATTTTTAGCTGGGGGGGATGTTAGGACTCCACTATGTATCATTTTTTCTATATATTTTGACATCATCCTACTCTTATAACCATGAACTCCATTATCTTTTTCATCTACTTTATCCCAAGGTATATAGAAACCTCTTCTTTATTATATGTTTAATCTGTTTTACATTTAATTCCACAATACTCTTATATTTTATCATTAATTGAAGTGTATTGTTGCTAACACAAGTCTAAAGATCGCAGATAAGTTACATGCCTTGTTGGGAACAAGCGGCCGTTGCTGAGACAGCTGACTCCGTTGCTGAAATAGCTGACTCAGTTGTTGAAACAGCCGTCAAGCACGCAAATCCCGTTATGCGTAATTTGCGATTCTGGAAGAACTTTTTGTGGAATAGTAACAGCAGCACGAAGACACGGTTACTTGGATTATCCTGAAGATAGCACTTTTATTGTCTCGGTTGTAACAGCATCTTTTTTTTGGAAGAACAGAATAGTCTTGTTTTGGGAAAAAGAACAGAATCGAGATAATGTAGATTCGCTCTCGTGTAAATTGTAAAAGATGTCTCCTCTTTAAAAAGAGGAGACATCATCATTAGACGGGGGTTGAATTGTAAGTTACAGGAGAGTATTGTGTGAGAACTGGAGCTAGTCTCCTTCTGTAATGTATCAGTTACTTTGACAGATGAATAAAATCTTCTTTTGAGCGTTCCAATTTAATTCTTTCTCCTGGGGAATCTTGTGAGAAGGAAAGGGCCCGCCTTCCTCACAAGATTCACCCTTTTGGTTCCTGTAGTTTGTTTAATTCTTTGTGTGTTTGCACTTCCCTTAATTCTGTTGTTGGACACTAGTTACACAGTTTTGTAATACTCTGTTTCTTTAGCGCTACACGTATTGAATGCATGAATGAATGATGTTGGGAAGCATGTGCTGAAGATTCCTGCATAAAGGAATAGGGTCTTGCTCCCATTGATTGCTTTCCTTTGCCTGCAGTGTGATTAGAAACAAGAGGACAAGTGCTGAAGGTTCCTGTTCATGGGAATAGGGTCTTGATCTCTTGAAGTTACTTTTCTTACAGTGTGATTAAGTGTCAGGCATCAGGTGCTGAAGTTCCTCACCAAGGAATAGGGTCCTGTTCCTGCTATGGTTGAATGATTTCTTTCCTTGTAGATTGATTTTCCTTTGCTGAATTGTAACTGTAACAGAGAAATCATTTCTGCTATAATTTAATTGACTTCAGCTTTGATTAAGTAGAGTGTGAATTAGTAGATTGATGAGATTAATAATTGTGTGTCCCTCTTTTACTACAACATTGATTCTGCTTTTGAAATTGAGCATATCCAGTGCGTTATTATCTTTGAAATAAAAATACCTTCTCGGGTTGACAATTTATGTGGAGCTTGAATTGTGAAAACAGTTAAAGCGACCAACACTGTGGGTTTTCATTTGGTTATTAATGGCTAAGGAAATTAGAAAAGGCAATGGATAAGGATTTTGAAAGCAAAAATGACATTTTGGCACATTTATTTATGAAAATTAGGAGAAGAGGGAGGTGAAAGGTCACAGGTTGCATGTATGGAGGAAAATGAAGCAAAATAATGGAAAATGAAGAAAATAGAGGTCTCATTCCTAAAAAGGCTTCTCAGGATCAATACATAGACTTTTGTCAATTTAGTTTAGGAGCTCTCTCATTATTCTCTCTCTCTCTCATACTCTTGGATACTTTGATTTTTCTTGGAGCACTCTTGGAGGGTGTGGCATACTTGTATATTTGGAGAAAGAAGGCAAAGGAAGAGCAGGAAAGTGCAAGAGGACATCGAGATCAATAGCGAAAATGAATTTTTCTTACAGGTATCAAGTTGCACGTATGTTTTCCTCATTATTTTTGGCATGCATGGCATATGCATGTGGTTTATTGGTTATGATCTATCATTGGCATGGAGGATGGCCAAGATTGATAGTGGATTGCCCAGCCTTTCCATTTCCTCGATAGCCATGGGATTTTTTGTTCATTTTCATTTTTTTTTGTTTTGGTTGTCTCTCATGTTTCCTTAGCTTGCATTGAGTTATTAGTCATGGAGCCTTGGTTGGAAAAACTCACTGGAGCCTTGTAACAGCTTAGGTTTAGTTATTAGTCCCATAGCCTTGGTTGGAAAAATGCTCTAGAGCCCTTGGTGGGTTAATTTACTAGTCCTGGAGCCTTGGTTGGAAAAACGTTGAGGAGCCCAGTAAACATTGTGGGTTGAGTTACTAGTTCTAGGGCCTTAGTTTGACAAATTCTCTAGAGCCCTGGAAGGCTTAGATAGAGACTGACCTCATGATAGTTTTGTGATTTCTGACCTTGAGGTGGAATCACTATTTGATGGGTTGAGGTGGATGGCCTTTGGAAGCCCTAGATGGTTTTGGATTGATATGTTCTATGGTACCAACTCGTTTTTTTTGCTTGCAGATGTTGGAGAGTACATTCATTCATCAAAGAGATACATGGAGCAAAGATTTTTTACTTTTTCCTTTTTTTCTTCTAGGCCTACTAGTCGCCTCAAGGAGGTTTTCAATTAGTAGGTCTACCTAGGTGCTTCAAAGGAGGTTTTCACCTAGGATCTTTTCTTTTTTTTTCTTTTTTTTCTTTTTTCCCAACCCATTGGCCGCCTCATGGAGGTTTTCAATCAATGAGCCAATCTGAGGCGCCTCAAAGGAGGTTTTCACCTGAGATTTTTATTTTTTCTCTTATTTTTCATTTTTATTTCTTTTACCCTACTCTACTTGAAAAACAAAATCACTTTCAAGTATAAGAATACTTCCAATGGATCCATGTGCACATCAATATGACAGACAAACTGATGTGTAGGCTTGCAATATATGATTTGACATGTACCTAGATTTCAGAGACCAAATAATTTGACTTTGAAAGGATCAAGCATAGTTGAAGAAGAGAGTGATGCTCCATCTTGTTGATTTTCTAGAACCAAACCTCAATAAAACTTTGATGTCCTTGGTTTTCTTTCTTATCTAGATCATTTTTCATGTCTTCTTCTACCATGACCTTCAAATATTCCTCTTTTTGTTGATTGTTCTCTTGAATACATGGAGGATTTGATGGTAACCATGAGGGAGCTTTCTCGATCTCTGATTTTGTTGTCTACTCTTCATCAAATGCATCCCATGATCCTTTGGTATTCTCATTTGAATCTTCTTCTTCTGGATGTTGTCCTTCAATGATATCAGGAGTATCTCTTTTTGCAATACTCTTCATGAGCGATGGTGAATACCATTTAGCTCAAGAGGAGATGTTTGGAAGTGTTGTACCACGGCATTGTAAGTGGGCTGAGCTACTTCAATGTGTGGGTTTGGAAATGGTGGTACAAGTAATTGAGTGGGAGTGAATATTTAAGATGGATGTGATTGGGGTTGTGGTTGTGGTGGAGGTGGAGGTGAATGGTAGGGATAACATGGAGTTGGGTATGGAGGATATTGAGGATATTGTGGATGGCTCCCATAATTTCCTTGCAAACCTTGTTTCCAAGATTGGTTTTGGGGTTGAGATGGCCAATGTTGCCAAGGAAAGGGTGTGTTCCAATTACTTTGAAGTGGATATGCACAACCTTGAAGTTGTGAATTAGACTCTTACATCATACTAGGTTGACTAGGCTGTCATGGTCCTCTTGGAGCTACATAACATAGTCGCTTTGGTGATTGACTTGCTCCATTGTCCTCTTGGTAAACTTCCTTCAACCTTGGTAATGATGGACAATGTTAAAAACCATGTGATTATGCATGGACAACACAAATATCAGCATCTTCTTTTTCTTCATCTTGCATTCTAAACATTTCTACTTGTTTGGTTAGATTGTTAAGAATTTATGTTTTAAAATCATCAAAAAAATTTCCAAGTTTAGCTTGACTTACTAATATTGATGTTGATTTACTTACTCTTGCCCTTCTTCTTGATATGTGTTTTCATGTTTCACAAATTTCTTCAAATGATAATTGGTATACATCACCTCTACTAATGAGATCAAGGAGATTAATCCATTCATCCCTAATTGTTCTAAGTAAGAGAGTTTTTAGTGTCTCAGATCCTAAATGATGTAGTTTTTCCCTCTTAACATAATACATGAACCTCTCTATTAGATCCTGTAGACTCTCATCTTCCTTTTGATTCATTATAGATATTTCTTCTTTAAGATCACGATCTTTATATTTTTCTAAAAATATATTTTGCATATCATTCCATGATCTTATTGAATTAGTCCCTAAAATCATGAACCATTTAAGAGCTCTATCCTTCAATGTTGCCGAAAACAATCTCAATTTTTGAGTTTTTAATAAGTAACCATAAGATCTAAAAACAATTTCAAATGAAAAGAGAAAGGTTTCTGGATCCTCTGACCTTAGAGCATGAAATTTTGGAAGAAAAGATGGAGGTATGTTCTTCATGTGCACACTAACATCAGTGTCTTTAATGGGGAATTTGAGAGGATCTTCCTCATTGTTATCTTCTCCATCCATTTCTTCTACATTCTTTGCCATATCTTCTTCTTCTACCTGAAAAAGTGGATGGTGATATGGCTCTTACTGCACCATGTGATCAAATGGGGGGGTGGGTTGGTGTTGGAGAAATTTTTTGTTTTTATGATTGAATGAAAACACTAATGCAATGCACTTTTCTATTTTTGAAATGAAATATGCCTAATGCAAATCTTTTTTTGTTTTTGCAAAAAGTAAAAAGAAATGAATCAACTAGGGAAGAAAACAATGCATACTTTGACACCTCCCCGGCAACAATGCCAAAAAATGATGAGCCTTAGTATTGCAACAAAAATGTTGCAACTCCTAAGGCTATCGACTTTAATTATCAACCCAGGGTTCGTACAAACTTAAGAGGTACCAGAACTATATGTGCAACATACAATGTGTCCTTCATTTTCTATCATGATGTAATGGAGTGCGTGTACTGAAATCAAATCGTAAACTAATTGCAGAAAATGAAATGCTCAAAATGGAAATCTTAACCTATTGCAAGAAATAAAGTACAAGGAAAGAAACCTATTCTAACTGCATAAAAATCATTAACTAAATGTAGAAGAAACCTATCTTAACCCTATTTATCACATGTGATGATTTAAACTAAATGAGCATGGAGTCTGATCTAGCGAGTATTAATTGCTATGTGCAAAAAGAACTCTTTTTTTAATCTTTTTGTTTTATAAATGCAAATGCTAATCTTTCCTTGTTCTTTGGAAGGGGAGATAGGTATGGAGGAAGAGGTTTACAATGGTCTTGATGGCATGGAGGTCAAGTAGGGGCCTAATCCTAGCTTCAGTAATGATTTTTCTCAATTCGGGCTCAAAACAGGTTGCTACAAGATTTCCTACGGGATGTCTACAGGATGTACTAATTCTCCTACAGGATCCCATATTTTACTACAGGAACATGCCGAAAGCTTAGGAAGTGGTCTAGAAGGTGGAATGAAGCTTGGGAAAGGTGGATAAAGGAACAATAAAGCGTGGAGGTCGTGGAAACTACCCAAAAATCAAGCAAGGGCATCAAGATGGTTGGATTTGTTCAATAGAAATGACAATTTTTTCTTATAAAACAAGAATTCAGATTGAGATTTTAATGGATTTTGGCAACATGGGTGGATGAGGCTTGGATGAGGAGAAAAGAGGAGGTCTCCTTGCAATGTATAATCTCATGCACAAACACGCATTCTTGTCTATATCTATACATAAATGCATCTATGCATAGGGAAGATTTATTAAATGGAAGAAAACATAACTGTTACCATCTAATGGCTAGGTGCATGAATGGAAGTGCTTGAAATAAATACAAAAATTCTTTGAAACCAGTACGAAATCTAAGAGATTAGAAATTATGATTGCAACTTATCCTAAGAAACTTAAAGACAATTAACCCATGCTAAAAAAATAGCAGAAAATTACTAATCTAAATTCCAGAAATTCGAGAACTAGTGAGCTAGTAAATCTATAAAGTGCCTAAACTAATCAAGTTCAAATTCAAAAGGGTAATTTTTTTTTTTAAATAGAATTTGTTTTTGATCTAATGCAAGTGGAACCAACTTGATTGAATCTCGTTAGCATGCTCTAAAAAATAGCATAAATTTAATGTTCTTTGCCACAAAAGAGTTCTAGAAATCTAGATTTGGGAATAAGAAAACTAATCCAAGTAGCTCAATGATTACTATGACATTCAAAATATTTTTCAAGGATGAAATGATGCTTGTGATCCTACAAAATAACGTAAATTAACCATTTAACCCAATACTACAACAAGATATCATTAATACTAAATGTAGAAATAGAAAGAAACAAGAACAAGATATGCATGTCAATAATAAGTGACAAGAAGAAAATAAAATGACACAAAAGGGCTCTGAGGCTCCTGGGATGGCCAAGCCCAAGGAAAATCAGAGACCTATGGAGCAGAACAAGATTTAGAAGCTGAACATGACACCAATATTCATTATTTTCATCAATACAATTACATCTCTACAAGAAAATACAATGGAACTGCAAAAATACGAGTTCTCTCCACAAGAAGACTAATAAAAATCTACCCCTAGAGGAAAATTCGACTTGGTACTTATACAAAATTATTAGGAATCATTCCCCATGAAAGGAGGAAGTTTTCCCCACCAAAATCCCTTGATTAGTGGATTTGGTTCCCAATACTAGGAATCTGCATTAAATGACAGGGAACACATTCCTAGATTTTCTCAATCATTGGAGTTCCACAATCTATGCCATAATTCCATAATATCTTGTTGATTTATTATTTAATATTGATCCTCTTATAGTAGGGAGCAAGTCCCTAAATTATCTCCTCCTCCAAATCTTCATAATCTGCCCAATATTCTCATAATATTCCACAAAAACAAATAATATTAGGCACAAATATGAAATTACTCATAAACCTTCATAATTAACATATAAAGTTAAAAATACATTATCTAATGCAAAAAGAGAGGTTTAATGTGGTGAAATATGGTCAGATGTGCCTTAATTTATGTTTAATTTAGAGGCATGGGCCTTAATTTATGTCTAATTTAAAGGCCCATCAGTTTTATAAGATTTCATGGCTGCTTTGGCGAGGCCAATTTGATAAGGAGTCATCTATGGAGGTGGAGGAATTTCCTGGATGGCAAAAAGTGGTTGGAATCCGAGTAAAAAAATTGAAAAAATCTTGTAGAGGTAGTGTTTGAATCATGTTTTTGATGGTAGAAATGGATTCAGCAGCATCAAAAACTTCTAGGCCACCTAAAATTATGAAGTTTGACAAATTTTACTTAGATTTACAAAAATTCCTGCCGGATGTTTTCAAAATATGGCTGAAATTACTTTCAGGGGAAAAAAATCATAATTGTTAGACTACGGCGTTTAATAATGGTTAGTCGGTCCTAGGCACCTTGGTCATTGCCCATATTCTTTCCGCCATGGGTGACTACGTTAATATTCGAGAGCAGAGCTATCTCTACCTCCCAAGGCTCTGCATTTATCAAGTTCATCCCTTGCTACCTAGTTCATTCTTCCCACCTTGCAATCAGTTCTAGGAAATCCTTTGTTGTGTGTGCGTTGACCCAGATTTTAAATCACCAAGGTCTTCTCAAGAGAGGACAATCCCTAGTGACATTTCTTTCCTAATCACAATTGTAGCAACACATAGGTCCCCTGCCCCTTGTTCTTCATCCTCTTGTTGCTCCTCCTCCTCCGCGAGCAGTCCCATTGATCCTGAATGTCGAACGATATAGCCAATCTACTAATGCATCTAATGCTCGACACTAATTTGTGTGGTGGGTCATGGATACATAGAACTCACAGTATTTTTTGTTTGGGATGTTTGAGTACTTCTGCAGTATCGGGCACAACCGTAGTGAATTCCTGTAGCCCCTATAAACCACACAATGCTCGGGTTGGTTGTGGCTAGGGAATGCCCCTTGTGATCCTACTACTACAACTCTTGCTGTAATTGGAGCCCCTGATGGTCCGGCGAGCCCTAATGTGTTACCTGTGCCCCTTAATCTCGGGCACTCAGTCGCAACGTGACCCTCCACCAGACAGTGGGCGCACCACATGTTGGGTCTCACTGGGTGGTTGTAAGTCTTTCAATCTCTTTGTTAAGATGGTTATATAGTGTTAGAGACCTAGGATCAATAGGTCTTACGACACACACACACACCCCCCCCCATACTCATGTGGATACCCTTCCATAACTGCTATGCGGGTTTCTTGCTCTAGAGCATCCTACAAGGTCTCAATCTTCTGTTATGTAAGGGGTGTTGGGTAAGGGGTAGGAGTGCCTTGATAAACCAATCCCTCTGGTGGTTTGGATCTATGGTGTAACTTAGTTTTTCGATTGCATCTTTGAACCTCTAGATCAACTCCCAAGTAGTTTCCCCTTCCCGTTGCTTGATCTCCCACAACTCTGACAACCCTTGCTGATCTATTTAGGGGAGCTTGAATTCTTGCACGAAGCTCTTCTTGATATCGTCTATGATCAGATTCTAGTTTAAATCTTCCCATCTGATAAACCACCTCAGGGCCCGCTCCCTCAGGATAGTCGTGAATTCGATCAACTTCACATTGTCGGGCATTTGGCGACTCTCCATATGGCTTCACATAGGTACCAATGTTGTTCTACATCCTCATTCTCTCGTCCAGATAATTATGGGTATCTGGTAAAGGATCCTACCATGCTAGTCTGAGTGCATGTTAGAAGCACAAAGCCTTGGGTTCGAAGCTATTGAGATCCTTGTTATCCTAAATTTCTAGTGCTATTATTCCCACTACTATTAGAGGTAATAGAACTAGTCTTATATCGAACATGCACATTATGTCCTCTTATTTATTTAAGAAACTTAACAACAAATTTACTAAGACTATTGTAAAGTACTAGGGGAAGGTCGAGGTGAATGCTACCTGAGCCTCGGGGGGTTGGATTTTTGAATTTTTCTAACGTATTGTCCTCTGCAAACAGTTGTCTCATCGCACTGGACATCTCATTTTCCATATCTTCCTCGGGAATACTATGACCGCTTCCATTAGACACCTCCCCTCCAACTGGTGAGGGAGGTCAACTATCACCTTCTAGACTTTTGTCTATCCTATTTGTCTATTTCTCCTTCTATGAGTTCTCTGCCATCTCATCTCTTCCTTTTAGACCCTTCGACACCGCTCCTACTTGGTTTGGTCCCTTTGATTGCCCTCTCATTTCCTGCATGGCCCTTTCCTACCAGTTTTCTGCTATATGTTCTCTCCCTTTCACTCTTGCTTCCCTAGTCCTTCATGAATCTTTTGCGTCCATTCTTTCAGTGGAATCATAGTCCCCCGCTCACTAGCATTTCTACCTTTATGTCCTTCCCCCAGCACTAGAGGTTTACGCTGCCATACTTGACCCTTGGAAAGGAATTAAGCCTTATTCCACCATCAAAATCTTAATCCAAAGAGGTACTTCTTTCAACAAATTTCCTCTTAGCCCAGATCAGAACATGGCATCAGCCTTCAAGAAGGACTAGTAATTTTCTTCTGCAAACTCAACCACGTATCCCTCCAGAGTAGTATGTACCCAAAAATCTACCACTCTTGTCAGATCTGTTTCAAGGCAGTGGAGCATTGTGAGATCTATGGGAACCCAATCAAGACGAAATTGTGTCTTTCCTTCTGGTTGAACGTTCACTTGCAGTCTCTGCAACCAGTTGTATAGATCTTCAGGGAACTTAAACACATAAGATCTTGTACTGATCATTTGTAGTTTCTAAGTATAAAATCTCGTTGATCACCTTAGCAACAGCTCAGCTTCGAAGTATGGCCTGTTGTTATACAAACCGATCCACTTGGTCATCCCACCAGTTTTGTATCTCCTTCTTAAAAATCCTTGATACCATATTCTAAACCCCTCCTTTTTATTTCAGGTCCCGACAATGGAACCATTTTTTGGCACCAAAATGACAATAGGGAAGAGACCCTGGGTTCAGGCACAAGGGGCCAACAAGGCTCTACTGTAGTCTAGAACAATGGCAACGTTTTCACCTTACTCGGAGGGGCAATGAGTCTCACCCAAGGTGTGTTGCGACTGAAGTTATATGGGGTAGAATGGAGTATCAATGAGTTTCTCAATAAATAACTTACAACAATCAATCATCTACACTATCCAATCAAGCTATTCTACTCATGTCATTATGAGAAACCATATGGCGTATAGCCATTCATTAAAAAAAGTTTTAAATAACCCACATAAATCATATCAATACATTATAGGTCCCAAAATTATTATTTCATTAACTTGAACATAATAGAGTACACAAAATATTATAGAAAGCTTGAATCCTGATCAGAAAATACATAAAGAACATAACCAACAAGACCAGTCATAACCAGAATCGAGGACGAGGCACACCTCTTCGCAATTGAGGAAGACTCTCCTGATCCTGTCCTCCTTCGTCTACTTCACGACCAACCCCTTCCTCATGCTATATTTTTCCTTTTATCCTTTGCTCTACACTCCCACTGCCAGTTCCCCTCGTCTCTTGCTCGGCTGACTCTGCTCTCAGCTGCCTTCTATATGTTCTTGTTCATCTGCTCTTTCTCTCATCCGCCACCTTGCTGCAACTGCCCGTTCACTCTTAGTTCCTGCTCCCTCCCTTTGCTGTCAGCTCCAAAACTCCAACAGTTTTCCTGCCACATGTCTTTACTTTTCTTTCTGCAAAACTCAAAATTCAAAATGGAGGCCCCAAAAAAAAGTAATGCCCAATCACCAAGCTGCATTTTTATTTCTTTGATAAACTTATCTTGCCACTTGGATCTTTTTTGTTGGACTATGTTCGTTCTATGAATAACATCTTTTCGTATCTCATCAAGTTCATTTAGTTGCTCCATTATTTGTCTTTGAGATTCTAATAGATCAAGACCCGACATGGCGGTTGTTTTAAAAGTCTTTATCTAGAGCTCAATAGGAAACAAGACTTTCTTTCCATAAACAAGTTCATAAGGAGTGTGTCATGTTGTGTTCCTCAATGTGGTACGATATGCCCATAAAGCTTTTGGAAGCTTTTCTACCCAATCCCTTCTATGCAGATATAGAGTCTTGGTAAGAATTGTTTCAATTACTTTATTGGTAGATTCAACTTGTCCATTGACTCGTGGATGATATGGAGTTGACTTCCGATGTTTGAATTTTTACTCCTCCATTATATTTTGTACTAACTTGGATGTAAATTTACTACCTTGATTTGTCACAATTTCCCTTGGGACACCAAAACGAGTAAAAATATCCTCAAAAATAATTTTCAATAGCAAAAGGAAGTGCTTCAGCTTCTACCCATTTTGTGACATAATCTATATGAACAAGAATGTACCTTTTTTGTCTTAACAATGTGTTATCACAAAATCCGTACTAAGGGCTGCAACCAAGTAAGATCTTATGTATCTCTTTCAACCAGACTTTAGACTAGGAATTAGCCTTCCTAGTCAGAGAGGGCTCTCTCACAGACTTTTAATAGAAATCAATCACAACAAAAGATGGCTAACTCTTCACTCATTCATGAAAACAACAGTTGGTTGAACACATATCAAATTGGTCTTCATTGGGCTATGGAGTCTCACACATTTAATAAACAAAAGCACAGTCATTTCATGGAAGTCAAGGCTCTTTGCATTAGATGTTCAAACACATTTCACATAAACCACAGCTTGTCAAACATACAGGAAGTCAGAGCATTAGAAATGAATTCTGAGTGATTATGTTATAACAAAGCTGCAAAAAGAACACTGAGAGAATACACCATCATTACATTTGAACCAAATAATCCATCGAGAATCTTGAGAAGAAATAACCACTGTTTTACTATTGATGTAACAAGTCTTTACATTGGCCCAAGTAAACTCTGTTTTTGTATAAAATGTCCAACCCCTATTACATCCTAATCTGATCCATATATAGGCAAACAAACTTAACCACCTCGAGCTTCCTCCTCCAGCATGAGGGGAGCCTCGAAGGTGGCTATTGACTATCCTTATCTAGTGCATAACTAATTTATTAATTACATAATGGCTAAACTGAAATTACAAATGGTTTTCATTTAATCAAAATCCAAAATCTTTGCTCCTCGTAGCATGATGTTGTTCTGGCTCTTGACACATGTCCTTTTGCTGCTTGGGTTGAGATGACTGAGCTACAGATGCAAGGAACGCTGACTTCGGATGCTTGAAAGCGCTGATGGCTCATTAATTGACCAAAAGATGTGCTCTATTTTAACGGTCTCTGCCTCCCAACATTCTCCGAAAGTGTAGCAGCATGTTCCCAAGTCTTTTAATAACCCCAGGTATGGAATGCTGACATGTTTCTGATGTGCTGTAGGTGGTGTTGGTAGACAGGTGTTTCTCTTCCTCAACTCCCGCTCACAGTATCACAATAGCTGCTCTGCGCTTAAAATCATCACCTACAGCAGTTTCGTAGCGCGCTACGAAACTGCTGTGTGATTTAAAGAAAACACAGTCTTCATCAATAAATTTAGCTGTCTTCGATTAACCAGGAAGAAGAGATGTATACCAATTATTAGTAATGAAGATAAAATCCTTCCCATAAGGTTCACTAAAGTGTTCACTGTTTGAGAGATTCAGAATCCTTGGAGCTTCAATGGCTGTCTCCATTCAGTGCCATCATTCTGGCTCAAAGCATAGCAAAATGTCTCAACATGCTAACGCTTTTCCATTTTCATGTCCTGTCTTATCCACAGCGTTATTAAAAGGATATGTGATAATCTTGACACTTGAACAAAGCACTAAATTATTCATATTGACCTTTCGTTCACATTTCTGGTCTTCACTCTGCCCCAACTAGATGTGTTTGTCACTGCAGCATTATAACTAGAGCTATCTGTTTTCCTGAAAGTACTTGTGACCCAAGAAAAACAAAAACTTGCTATTTAAATGGCTCAAACAACCTTGATGAATGCCGCCAAACTTAATTTCTGAAATCTTTTCACAACATCAATAGCACGCATTCCTCAAATATAAAACCTTGGAGAAGTCTGTATAGCAGCTCTACATGGTCATTCTTAATTCTCACCATGCAATTATTCATCCTTTTAGTTGCAATAACTTTTGTAACTATTCTGGTTCACGGATGCAGTTGTTATCTCAACATTTTCCATTGTATGATCTTGTGAAAATATAGATAAAGTTACTCGTTTGCACAGTAGCTCCATATTCTGCAACCTTCAATATTTGGATACTGAACCACTTGCACATTCCAACCATGTCTTTAACTTCAGTGTTTAAGAGCTATGCTTAGTTTTACAAACTTTTAAAATCTTCCCTAGCTGTAACGATCATGCACCACGAGGACCACGGAGTGACTTGTGTGTAGTAGTGGTTACTACATCTGCAAACTCAAAAGGAGATGGAACTACACCAGCCGATGCCAAATAGCTGTGTAACTTATTGCAGAAATTGTAAACCTTCTTCAAATGAACAAGGCCTAATCCATAAACTGAAAAAACTATTCAAAACAACATCTGGTTGATTGCCCAAAATAGCGAGGAAGGAATCATAATACTCCATTCCAGCTGCAGCTGGTTTGACCCCACCCCAGTAACCAGCAAGGGCATGCCACACATAGACATATTTCACGTTATGGTGCTCCTTTGCTTCTTCTATAACATGTCTGAGCCCTGGGGGATCTTTGAGCATGCGAACATCAAATGCTTCCATTACCTGCAAACTCAATATAGATGAACACATCAAATCCTTCATTAATAATTTTACTTCAAACTCAAGGTAGATTAGACTACGATGAGTCATAAACCCGCTATCTAGTAGGATTTACAAATAAAGACAATTCCATAACATCATCTCTGTTTTTTCCATATACGGCCTGTGACCCTCAGTTTCAGCTCTCGCCATTTCGACAGAAGCTCGCCATGCAAACTGTCTAATTCTTCTAGGGATTTCTAAACCTTCCCAATTTCCTCTGCGCCATTTGCAAGTTGACAAAATCGTTTTCTTTGATTGCACTCTGAATTCGGGCTTTTGTTGCTGAACATACACATGTACAGAATGCTAGCCGGCTTAACAAAACTGTCGCCATTACTGAGCTTCTATTAGGTTCCCGTGATCCTCGTTACAATATCATGGACTGGTGCGAAGAGGTGCCGCGGCTTTGAAATCCACATCCGCAGATAACCATCTGAAACAACTGCAATAATTGCATTGTATTTATAACTCAGATCACCGCATGTTTCATTTTTTGGCGTGCTCTGGAATGCTTTAAATCTAGCTCTGTATACCTAGGAACATCATCCAAAACCGCATATGGATGTTTTGAACAAGAAACTCCATCATAAGGATGACTAGGCGCATCCAAAAAACTATTCACCCTTTCCAGATGTCAGCTATATCCATCATTAGCTTTCATTACATAAGATTGCATGTTACCACGTGCTCTCTTTCTCTATGATAACATCGGCTTCATCAGTTGAAACATAAGGAAAAGCTCTATTAACACCCGTTAGTAATGCAGAGAGAATCCTTGAATCAATTTCAGCAGCAGCTTCAGATAAGGAATCTTGCTTTTTGTTTTTTTTTGAAATATTCTTCCATTTATCCTTAGAGTCTTTCAAACTCTTTGCATCTTTTTCCGCTTCATCATCCATGGAAATCAGCACCTTGAATAGTGCAAAGTATATGTCAACTAGACGTCTTGCCAACTTCGGTCCATCACCATGATTACTAAGCAGAATTTGATTTAAAAAGATGACAGCATAATATCTTGCCCGCAGTCCAACATGGGGACGAAACACAAAAATATCTACTTCATCAACCATGCCTGCCTTCATATTTGAGTGAGCAATTAGTAAACGTGACAGGAGATACCCAGCGTTTGAGGCCACTTTCCTTTCTGGATCACCAAGCTTGTTCACAAGTGTCGAAAGGAGCTTGCGTTCTTGTTCAGGTTTATCCTTAACAAAATCAAACATTGTCTTCAAGGCTTTGTCTTTTAAGAAAGGTAGTGCATCTTTGGAAGCATCTTCCAATGCAACGACAAAGCGCTCAAACCTCTCTTTAGACAATCTTCCCAATACCAAAATACAAGAAGTGAATTTGCATCCTTTGATTCTGAGAGAACATGGAGAGATTGCTGGCCAAAATACTTCAGTTTCCTATCTGGCAGCAAACTGATTAAAAATAACTCCTTCAATGCATCAATACCAACACCTGCATGGTGCTTACCTACCTTAGAGGTCACCTATGACAGAAAAATCAATCATCCCCAGATTGAAACGCCGAAGTATCCTTCTCTTCATCCTTGAACATGGTGTGAACATGAACTTTATCATAAATATTCCTCGTTCATTCGCTGTCAAGTTCCATGCAATCGGAACAAAGATGCGGTCATATACAGGCAACAGTGGAATAATAGATAGGTCAAAAATACTCTGTAAGCTTGCAGGAGGGATCTCAAAATGTTTTTCCAATCTTTCAATCCATTGTGGCGCCCTGTTTTGTGAAAGAGGTTGCAGATTATGAAAAGACAATCCCAAATGTCAAACACAACACCCAGATCAGTGACGGCCCAGGAATAGCTTTCACCTCTTCAACGTCTTGGACTGTATATATATAAGTGTAGATGAGGCACCGCAACTATAAATACCTTATTTGAACTCTTTCGGTTGAGGAATATTTTTGAATGAAATTTGACTAGCTATGTCTTGATCTTTAGGCCGAGACTAATACTTTCAACTCAAGAACTTGTAGTTGAATGGCAATAGGATTTACCAGCCTTTATCTATTAGCCATAGCCAACCAGCAGCAGATCATCCAAATAGTCCTAATATCAAAAATAGTACTAATAGATTTCCCAGTGCGTTCTGTTCAGGTCCCTTTTATCCTTTCGGTGCAGCAGTGACTATACAAACTATAAGGTATTCACTGGAAACACCGAGCACAATACATAGGAAAAACATTCAACCTTGGGTACCATATTTTGCAATAAAATAGAAACAAGGAATTCAAGAGTTCCAAAACTTTAGATGCATTTCCTTCTTTCAAGTGATTAGCAATTAGGAAGCATTTTTATCCTGAGAAACGTTCTTTTCATTATAAAGAGCCTGAAGAACCTCAGGCAACGGTGGAGCTGACATCATTGCCTTGATATCTTCAATCTTATCTGAAAGATCTGACATAGACCTTTAAGCACATCAACCTCATCCACAGCAGTTGTAGCCAGTGTACAATAGGCATGCTATGATTTGGGCGTCCACTGAAAACTCGAACAAATCCCCAATTCCGTAGCACGCTACGAAACCACTTAAACAGGTAGCGCTGCGAAACTGCTAAAAACGAATTCAGGCGCTGCGAAAACACCCAGTCTTTAAGCTAGGCTAAAAAAAAAATTTGGCAACAACATTTTCAGTGATAACACAATGGATTGATTAGACCAACAAAATCCAAAGCTTATTTCTCAAAAGTTTCAATAAGTACTTGAGGTTGTAGAGGCATTTCATCTGAAGGAACAAGTTTCCCCATTCTTTGACAACTGTCACATCTCAACGTATTCGTTGGCATCCTTAAAAAGGGAAGGTAAATAATATCCTAAGTGAAAGACTTTTTAGGAAGTTATTCTATCAGCAAAAATTCCTCCATATGGTTCATTATGACAAAAATTTAATATATTTGGTACTTCCTCCTCTCTAACACATCTTTGAATGATTAAGTCAATTCTTGTCTTGTACAATTATTCATTTATCCATGAATAAGATTCGATAGTTTGAATAACCTTCCTTTTCTCTTAAGGAGACAAGTATGATGCTAACATCCTTCTAGCCAAATAATTAGCAATATCTGCAAACCAAAGAGATTTAATAGATACTGCAAAATTATATTCAACAGGAAAATTATCTTCTACATGAACATCATTATTATCATTTTGGTTTCTATATAGAAAATCAACAACTATGTTTTGTTTTCCAAGTCTATCCAAAATAGTAATATTGAATTCTTGTAATAACATTATCCATCTTATAATTCTGCCATTAGTAATTGTTTTATTAATTAAATATCTAATTGCTCTTTGATCTCTGTGAATGAAGGTTTCATAACCAGTGATATAATGTCTGAATTTATTGATGGCATGTACAACATCTAAAAACTCTTTTTTGTTTTAGTGTAATCTAACTCTGCAAGAGTCAAATTTTTGCTTGTGTAGTAAATGGCATAAGGAGTTAAATATTTTTGTCCTAATACAGTTCCTAAAGCTATATCTGAGGCATCATTCGAAACGTGAAAAGATAATTTCCAATTTGGTCCTCTTAAAATGGGTGCTTCAGAAATCGTTTCTTTCAATGTTTCAAAAGATTTTTGGTAGTCAGAATTCCAGATAAATTTCCAATCTTTTGTAAGAAATTTGAAAAGTGGAGAGGCTATCTTTGTAATTTTTTCTATAAATATTCTATAATAGACAATAAAACAAAGAAAAATTATAACACAAGTTGGAACTGATAATTTAAAAATAACTTCTACCTTGGATGCATCCACTTTAATTTCATTTCCTGAAATATGGTGGCCTAAAACAATTCCCTCAGTGAACATCATAAAACATTTTTTATGGGTTAATGAGAGATTTGATTCTTTACATCTAATGATAACTTTTTCCAAAATTTTAAGAGCTTCTTCAAAAGCGTTTCCACAGGTAGTAAAATCAGCCATGTAAACTTCCACACAATCATGAATTAGATCATAAAAGATGCCTAAAACTACCCTTTGGAATGTTGCAGGTGCATTACATAAACCAAAAGGAAGTACTCAATAAGCATAAGTTTCCCATGGATAGGTAAAAGTTTTTTTATCTTGATCTTCTGGAGTTACGTGGATCTGGTTATATCCATTAAAACCATCCAATAATGAAAAACATTTTTTTCTTGCCAATGTATCCAAGACTTAATCTATAAAACGAATTGGAAAATGATCTATTAAGATAGCTTTATTCAATTCCCTATAATCAATGCATACTCTCCATTTTCCATTCTCTTTTGGAACAATTACCAATGGTGAAACCCATTGGTTGTTTGATATTGGATAAATGAAATTCAAATTTAACAATTTTTGTAATTCGTCTTTAACAATTTCCCTTAGATTTGGATTCATTCTCCTCTGGGGTTGTCAGATTGGTCTAGCATTTTCTTCAATATAGATATGATGCATAAAAGTGTTAGGATCAATTCATTTTATATCAGTGTATTCCCATGCATAAGTAGAGGAATGTTCTTGTAACATCTTTACTAATTCTTTCTTTTGAGATTCTTCCAAATTATAATTAATATTCAAAGTTTTCCATGGAAAATTTTCTATTAAAGAATTACAAAATTTCTCCATAGAACATAAAGCCATCTGACGAGATTATAGATATTTAATATTACATTGTTCTTGGAAACTTTGATTTTGTTCGCAATATGAGGAAGATTCACTATTTTCCATTAAATTCAAAATTTGATCTTCTTCATATATTTGTGAAGTAGAAAAAATTGGTCGTATATCAAAATTTTCATTATCATCTTCTATACATGCTTCACTTTCTACTTCTATCATTTTTTTTGCAGGAGGATATAATGTGAATTTCTTTTTCGAAGTTCCATCAGAGATAAACATATCACTAGATCTACCACTTATAAAAGCATCAGCTGTAGCTAACCATGGTGTCAGGCGGAAAGAGTCAATTGTGTGGACACAACCAACCTCCCTAGGAGCCTAAGACTCTCTAGTGACAAACAAGACAAACAAGAGCAGTCCTTCTCTAAACATGCATTTACTATATGGGAAATCAAGTGTTTAGATCCTACCTGTAGTCCAACGCTGTTGTAGCAGTCCAGCTCCGCTGATCCAGATGAGCTCCTCCTTCACTTTGAAACCTGCATCCACTAACAATCAAACGATTAAATAGCACTTGATAATCTCATAAAATAAAACATATTTAACACATAGACCAAGGAGTACATGAAACAACTCATAAATAACAAGTTATTGAGAAGAACGGACTCATTTGCATTAATAAGTAACAAAAGGAACAAATACAACCTGAGCCTTGGTGTTGTGCAAGTCCCTCCCAGGGTCCATCAAGAGTTCTCCTTTACTTTGACAAAGCTCACCCACTTCCAAATAGAACAAGCAAAGATGGCAATCTCTCCTCACAAGCTTCTAAATGGGAGTCCTAATTCCTACAGCATCTACCCTTAGAAATGTTTAGCTTCCAACCTCCTCTCCTTCTGGCCCAATGCCTGTATTTATAGTGCTCAAGAGGAAGTTAATCAGGTCCACCATCAATGGGATAATCCCCTCTTTGGATGGGATAGCTCCCTTATTGATGGGATAAGTTCCTCTTTGGTAGGGGTGCATGAACCATCTGGAGGCGCTCAATACACGTCGAACAACCTTCTAGAATGCTCTAGAAATGACCACAAGTAACTTTTTAAAGATGAAACTTGCGCATTTTGACCTTTACAGGGGGACGCACCTACCCCTTTACATACAGAGCGTCCAAAGACACAACTTTTGTGAACATTGGATGTGTACCCGCAGGTAAGGTTGAGAGAACCTGCGTACCCAGAGATAAATACATTTATAAAGACTTTCTCTCTTTTTGGAGTTTGACATGGAGAGCAGAGGCATAAGACTTGCCTAAGAGGATAGCATGACTATTGATAGAGTCATACTAACTGTAAATAGCCATGGTGACATTTTTTAGTGTAACAGATTGCCCCCTAAAGTGCGAAGCCTGTAATAGATGAGGGTTTTGTATTATCTAGGAAGGGTGAAGCGCTTTATCATTTCAAGGATTATCTCATAGAGAGCCTGGTCACAACCTGCAATTTTCAACACAAAATACATGTATAAGATTATATCATCACTGAGGTAGGCATTCCCATACTCAGATCAAAACTTTAACTAACAGACTAACTACTCTGATACAGGAATGATCTTGCAGTACATCATAATCATAGACTTTTGTAGACACAGTATGGGCGCAGCCATCTGTTTATGATTATTCTACTTAGATAATGAAAACAAAACTCATCGCAGCCTGGATGGTGGAAACTAGATCCAGGGTCTTCATTTCTACTTCCCGAATTGGTACGATTCTAGCCATGCGAATAAATGAGTTGATGTCGAACATGGTAGAAACCACTTGATTACCAATCGATGATGTAAATTGTTAGCAAGTGTGAGAGAGACCACCAGTAATGTCAATGGTTCTAAAAGTACCCAGTACAATCCATGAGATGTGAATGAATGAGTTGATGTCGAACATTTCACGGAATCCTTTGATCGAAATTCAATGATGTAAGCTTACGTCAAAGGCGAGAAACCTGCCATTGATGCATGCAGACTTCAAGGTACTGACAATTTCTAAGTCATCTCTCTAGATAATGTGTTGATGTCGATAGAAAGTGACCCGTTGCAGGCAAGCCCACAACACGAAATCATTGTTCAAGTTGAAGAAATGTTGCTGTAAAGACTGACTCAGGGATGGTCAAATGGATGACAAGTATTTTTCAGATGAAAGTTTTGCTTGCAGACCTCTTGAACACATAACGACACGACAGATGGCTTGGTGATGAATAACTCAAAGTTAATCCCCGACCCGGCTAAAGACTTTCAAAGTGGTCTGATCAACTGTGAGGTAAAAGATTTCCCAACCCAGGTGAATGAAAAGTGTCATGTTCAAGAGTGGTAATAAAGTTTCTTCTGAGACAAAAGATAACAAATAGGCTCATTCTTCTCTCTTTTTCCCCACCATTTCTGGAAAGTACCTCTTTATTTTTAACAAGCTTGAGGAGGATAACATATGCTTGATTATAAGCTCACCCTTCGGATGAGTCCAACCTAGTTTTGATTCGAACCCTAGGAAGGAGTGGTTCGTTCTTGTTTGTAATTGAACAGGTCCTTTACTGTGAAATGTTTAATGAGCCCAGTATAGGAGAAACTCGGTGTTTTTCAATTTTAGAGAGTCTGAAAAACTTAAGAAGACTCCAGGTTGAACTTTTTCGTAGATTTGTGTCCCTCAAGCCCGAAAAAGTATAAAATAATACCTGGGGGAACCGCTTGATCTTGCGACCAAGGAGTACTTTCATAATTAGTGTCACTGACCTGAAAAGTAAAAAGCGATCAAAGACACATCGTTTTATTTCCGTATCGAGTTTGAAACGACAAAAACTCGGCAATCTTTTCATGATTTTACGGTCAGAAAAGAGCTATAAGGGGACCGTCTTTTAATTCTGTTTTAACGAGTGTAAAAGAAACGCTCGGCAATCTTTTCATATTTTAGGAGTCAGAAAAGGGCTTAAAAGATGACTCTAATATTTTGGTTCGTGAAAAATGACAATTTTCCCTCTAAATCCCTTTGTCCTGCACAAAAACGACACATTACTCATACCTGTTTAAGATAGGCAAAAATACATTGAAAAATATCCTTCCATGGTGAAAAATGAACAAACCTAGCATTCATTCATCCAAAAAACCTATAAAAAGACTTTTTACCATGTCATTTTAACCATTTTACTGTTGAGGTTGAAAAAAGGGTTTTTGGCAAGAAACTTCCCATGGTCGCTGCGGAGAATCCGACCGTCAGAATCGAACGTCGTTTCTTCCAGGTATTTCACAACATCCTCCTATTCAATTTCATCCGATTAAAAGTTTGTTTTAGGTTTTAGTTTTGATTTTTGGGGGGTTTTGGGTTTCAAAAATCGCTCTGCGGGGTACGCAGGTGCCCTTAGGGTGACCTGCGTCCCCCGACTTTTTCCTATACAGGAAAAATCTCGGGGGACGCAACCCACCTTCAGGCCAGCTGCGTCCCGACGCTCTGTGTCCTAAACGCGGGGTGCGTCCCCCATGAAAGGCGGAATTTGAAACCCCAAACTCCACAAACAACCATTTGAATTTCCCCAAATCAATTCTAATCTTTGTTTCTTGGTGTGTAGGGCACTCACCATGTTGGATTGGAGAGAAAGAGAGCACGAGGACGTTGATTTAGCCGCAATTAATCATCAACCTTCCATTGATGCCCTAAAAGCATGCAGACTATATAAATACTGGGCCATACCTAGCATGAGGGCTCAGGTGAGATTCTTGGAGTGGCTGGTTGAGAGATGGAACATTCATGAGCAATACTTTTACATTGGAGGGCACCAGCTCGAGATAGAGCCCTCTGACATATACTTTCTCACTGGCTTGCCAAATAGGGGCGAGCAACTCAATCTAGCGGGGACTAGGCCGGGTGGCCAATCCCTTGCTAGTCTCCGAGCAGATTGGTGCACACCCAATGCACACCATGCGAAAGGCGTGGAAATCAAACACATCTATCTTCATGAACTCAAGGTTATAGCTTTCACGGTTACCAGAATTTGCGGTGCAGCCGCGTTACATATTGCCACCGGGTCCCAAATGCGGATGGCGATTGACTTTTTCCAAGGCACCATTTTCAACTAGTGTGATGCTGTGTCGGCCAATATGAAGGGCCAACTGACTAGGGCAAAGAACGGACAACTGAATACCTTTGGATATGGGCCTCTAGTTGTGAGCTTTGCCTTAGAGAGAGTTCCGATGTTGATCCCTCAGCAACTCACTGTTGAAATCTTGGGTCCTCGGGAGCCAAAGCCGATACGATGGGTTACGGTGATGGCCTGGCATCCTAACGAGGGCACGGCGGTTGTTCAATTCCCTGATAGTTATTTTCACTGGTTAGAGGACCAGGTTTTTTCGATTCAGGACTTTCCGTATGTCGGAGTAGATTTTTGAGGTGATCCGGACATGGTTCTTCCACAGGGAGAACAATGGGATGACAGAGGTACTTTATTTTTCACAAGTTTTCAAATTATATATATTTTTTTGTTTTTTATATATATCGTCTCAAAACTGACAGTAAAAATTTTCAAAATGCAGATGTTGGTCCACGGCGCCCCGCCAACCTCTGGCCTTTTGAGAGGAGACATCCAGTTGCACCGGTACCGGCTCCACATGACGCGACTGCAGAGTCACTAGCTGAGTTGGAGCAGGATCTAGAGCGTCTGACAGTGGATATACCTGAGACTACCATAGATGATATTCCTATCAGACTTCAGCGCTATGTAGTCGCAGTCCCTGGGCCGTTTAGGAGCTTTTTGTGTAAGGTAGCCCGTGCAGTGGTGTCGTATAGAGAGCACCACCAGTGATTGGCTAGTTACTTTTGTAGACACATATGACATTTTTGGCTTTTTGTACTTATCATTTTTGCCGATCATAAGGTGTTTTTCAACCTATGATTGAAGACGATGTATATTTTTTGACACATTCCTATCTATCTATATATCACTATTACCGGCTTATCTTGTTTAACATATATGATGAAATGTTTTTAAATTTACTTGCATGATTATCGTAAATGTATGTCCAACATTCGAGAAGCAATTGCATCTGCTAATGTATTTAAAGACCTCGGAATATGTTGATATTCAATGTAATCAAATTCACGTTCCAAGAGACACACTCTCAAAAACAACCTTAATAACACAGGATTTCTAATGGCATATACTCTATTAAGCTGTAATACAACATGTTCAGAATCTAACCTCACTATCAAACGTCAAATTCCAAATGAAATAGATTCAGATAATAATTCAACCACTGCACTGTATTCTGCAATGTTGTTCGTTGTTTGACCGAGGCTTACCCCATGCATAGAAACTAACTCGTCAGAGGGCGAATAGATAACCCAAGCTGCGGAAGAGATATTCCGTGTACTACGACAAGCACCATCAGCAAATCCGATGTATGTTTGGAGAGGCGTCGACATCTGCAATATCAAGAGTAAAACCAAGATAAGCCAGAATAACGACGAAAAACACACTCTCTAAGCTAAGCACACTGACTAAACTAACAAACATACTAGCTAGAAATAAAACCTAACCTAACTAAAAATTCTCCATACCCACCATTTAAGCATAATACCTCTTTAGGTAAAGTCGATTTCTGGGTTTACCCAAAGAGTCCCCATCAAAATCTACCAGCTCATAAGCCCCTTTTGCTAGCTTTCGCTTTACAATGTAGGGTCCATGCCACATAGGAACGAATTTTCCAGCACCTAGCTTATCGTTAGCTTGATCATATAATAGCACTAGGTCTCCCTCTGAAAAACTTCGAGGGGTCATCTATCATACTGAGCTTTCATTCGTTTCGCGTGAGTCTCGATTGCCAATGCAGCGTCACGTCGAGTCTCATCTAATTTAGCTAAGTATAATAAACGTTTCTCCTCTTCGGAAGTAGCTGGAAGTAATTCGACAGCCATTTGAAGTGATGGGATTTCGCATTCAATGGGTAACACAGCTTCCAAGCCATAAACTAGCTGGAAAGGAGTGAACCCTGTTGAAGTTTTCACTGAGGTTCGATATGCCCATAGCGCTGAAAATAACATGTTGTGCCAATTCGACCGATGAATACCAATGGTTCGTCGGATCATGATAACCAGAACTTTGTTGATAGACTCAACCAAACCGTTGGCTTGCGGATAATAAGGAGTAGAGCTATCGTGGCGCAAACCAAGCTGGCTTGTAAGCTCAGTCATCATGATGTTTCGAAAATGGCTCCCATGGTCAGTAATGATTGCTTGTGGGACACCAAACCTAGTTATGATATGATTGAATACGAAAACTGCAGCTGTTTTGCCGCTTGCGTCGAATGTAGGCATTGCCTCTGCCCATTTAGTAAAATAATCAACCGCGAGGATGATATACGCATGCCCCTCGGCCGAGTGAGGGTTACAAGTAATAAAATCGATACCCCATTTGGCGAATGGACCAACGGCAATTATAGGGTGGAGAGGAGCAGGTGGTGCGCGCATCTTGCGATCAAACACTTGACAATTGTGGCACTTCCGGACTGCAATGATACAATCTTTAAACATAGACGGCCAGAAATAGCCAGCGCGCAACACCTTCTGAGCTGTGGCATACCCAGACATATGACCGCCACATGCTCCAGAGTGACAATCATTCAAAACCCTTTCAGCCTCTTCGTGAGTTAAACAACGTCGAAAAACTAAGTCTGCCCCCCGGCGATAAAGTGTATCTCCAATAATTTTGTATTGCTGGGATTGAAACCGAATTTTTCGACGTTATGACTTTGAAGCTTCAGGCCGAAAGGTTTGGGTTTGGATATAGATGATTATATCCCCGTACCACGGATCTAAAGTACTGATAAGAAACAAAGATTCGTCCGCAATGGACTCCTCTGCCACAGTCTCTGTGTCAGCATGCAGGAAATCACACATCAATTCCGCAAAAACTAAGGATTTCTTAGACTTGGACTTCTCGAACTCCAAGTCGAACTCTTGCAGGATAACGATCCATTTAGAGTACTTGCCCCCTAGCAGTTGTTTTGTCAAAATATAAATCAGAGGGTTGCAATCTGAAAAGACTGTAGTTTTACAGAGAAGAATGTAGTGACGAAAACGCTGGACAGCTTGAACTGCTGCAAGGGCCAATTTCTCCACATGCGAATATTTTAGCTCAGTGGGATTGAAGGTCCTACTAAGATAATATATCACATGTTCCGCTCCGAATTCATCTTCTTGAACTAACACCATTCCAATGGTGGAATGCGAAGCTGCGAGGTATAAGAAGTAGTCCTGGTTGTAGTTGGGAGGATGCAACAACGATGCATGGGTCAACGCGTGTTTAAGTGCATCAAAAGATTGTTGGGCAATCTCGTCCCAAAAGAATTGAGCGTTCTGTTTCAACAACCGTGTAAAACCTTTAGTGACCTTGGCGTAGTTCGGAATGAATCGGCGTAAAAAGTTCGCTTTCCCTTGCAAACTTTGGAGTTGGCGCAAACTCGAAGGAGGAGGCAATTTGATGATAGCTTCAACCTTCGAGGGATCGACGCGAATGCCGGATTTTGAAACAACAAATCCCAGCAATCGACCCGTCTCTATACAGAAAACACACTTGTGGGGATTCAACCGAATTCGATAATGCCTACACCTCATAAAGATTGCATGTAAGTGGATAAGGTGATCAGCTCGATGTAAATAATGAGCAGGCAAATCATCGAGATACGGTTGCACAATGTGCTTGATGTCATGAAATGCATAAGACATCGCCCGTTGAAAAGTGGCCCCGGCATTCTTAAGCCCAAAAGGTAATTTACAATAAGCAAATGTCCCCCATGGACAAATGAATGTCGTTTTTGGTTGGTCGGCAGGTAGAATATTGATTTGATTATAGCCCGAAAAACCATCCATAAAGGAAAACATTTCACTTTCGGCACAATCATCAATAATTTGATCGATATAAGGCGTAGGATAGTTGTCTTTTGGACAAGCTCGATTTATATCCCTATAGTCGATACAGATTCTTATTGTTCCTTGTTTCTTGTTGACCGGAAAAATATTCGATACCCAATCCGTTAACGGGATCGGATAAATGAAACCTGCTTTCAACAGCTTTTCGACTTCTGCTTTAATCGCAGCCGCTTTCCGAGGGTGAATCTGACGCAACCGTTTCCGGACGGGTTTAGCATCCGGGTAGGTCTTTATTTCATGAACAACAATGGCAGGGTCGATTCCCGTCATTTCCTCGTAAGACCAGCCAAACACATCGCGGAATTCTTGGAATAGGGCCTTGTAAGTTTGGATTTCATCTTCTGTACATGAGGCACCTATATGAATGTTTTCCTCAATTCCGGGCTTCACTGAAATATCAATGGGAATAGTACGAGAAATATTCCCTAAATTCAACTCTGAATCAAAATGTTTCGTTGGATTCTGAGCGTCTTTGACATATTCAGCGGTAAAGATAGATGAAAAATCATTTTCAAAAGCATCATCCTTAGGTAAAAACGAAGATCTGTGATGGAGATCTTCCCATGGTAGATCGTCTACACTTAGGATTTCGCGAAGTTGTTCGTCAGATGACACGACTTTGGGAAACGCTATCCGTTCTAAGGTTGAGGTGAAAAGTGATTCTTCACTGACCACATTCATTTGGTCGAGCTCGGTTGAACGCGAGTCGGTAAAAGACATGACTGCTTCATAAGCAATTTCATATGGACTCAAAGGCATAGCATCACCGAATGAGTCTATCTCAGATTCAGATGGGACGATCCAAGGATCATCATAAATAATATTTTCTGATGTAATCATATGAATTGTTGCAAATGAAGGGTCTGCGTTGATTGGAGGGAAAGGAAAAGTTCCCAGTAAACCGGAATCTTTAACTAAACCTACGCCAACGTCCCTATAAGGGATTGTCGTCTTACCGACATGCTGGATACTCTCTGAAGAGGCTGGGTCGGATGAAAAGTATGTCAGCTGATCAATGGTCACGATCTTACCGTTATGTGGAAACTTTATTACTCTGAAGACCGATGAAACGACTGTTGTCATAGCATATGACCAACTTCGACCCAAAAGAAGGTTGTAGTCTAGAGGGGCATCAACCACCTCCACATCCAGACTAACGGTTTTACCTTCTACCCCTATAGGAAATTCCTGTAGAATACCAAACGGACGGAACCCACGGCCATCAAAGGCCTTAAGGATGGTCGGGGATTGGTTCAACGAAGGAGAACCAAGCGATCTCCAACATTGAATCGACATAATACACGTAGAAGCTCCCTCATCAATCACAGTCCGATGAATAGGCCTGTTTTTTACTATCACTGGAATTTGGAAAGCCATTTGATGGGGTAGACGCGGTGTACTATTTTCTAGATCGAAGATTATCAGGTTCGGGTCCTGAACATCAACAGCTCCGATAGCCGACAAAAGTAATTTTCGTTGTGCTGGGCATGATTGCAGCACTTCTAAAGCCGACATTGCTGAGGGTGAAACAGCTAAGTCCTCAACAATGTTGTAATTCTGGGCCACTCTCGCATGTGGATTGAAAGCAGACCTTCGAAGTACACCCTTGGCGGGCGGTTTAATTACTAGATCCGGGTTAGGTTTCTCGATCTGTAGTGGATCGGAACCAGGAGCTGAGGTTGATGGGTTAGAGTGAGAAGATTCTGCTTCCTTACCATCAACAGGAGCCTTACTACCATAATCTTGCGATCGAGTCGCAATCCTCACATGAGACATCATCAAAATGGGTTCTTCACTGGCAGTCGAGGAAGAACCTATCATCTTACTTTCCTGCTTTGGAAATGGATCTTTTAACACAGCAGGAGTGGGAGAACCTTTGACTATTTTCACAACCTCGGCCCGATGAGGGCAATCTCTTGTAAAATGATCCTCTTCACAAATAAGACAAGGATATCGAGGTTTGCGCTTTTCGTCATTGGTTTCCGACTTTTCCGTTTTCTCCTTCGGAGCCTTGTCTGCTTTAGCCTTCTTCTTTCCTTTCTTCTTTCCACCGTTTTTTGATTTGGCCGTAGATGACTCTACAGCGTGAATATCGGCGGAAAGTTCGGGAGAAGACTCTCCTGTCGGGGAATCAGGAAAGTGATAATAGGAGTAGTTGAAGCCTTGGAAGACTTCTTCTTGCTCTTTGTATTCACGATACCAATCATACCATCAGCGGCATGAGATCCCGAAGGAGCAGCAACGATTTGATTCGACTTTGGAAGATCTGGAATCTTCTCGTGTAACGTACCCGACTGAGTATAAACTAAGTCAAGGTATTGCGCCTGAGCAATGACTTGCTCCTCAGTAACTACTCCGGCCTTAGCTACATCTTCAGTAATCTTCGGTAATAATGATTTAACAAACCATTCAGCTAAGATTTGGTCCGGGATAAAAACTTTCACTAACCTTCTTCGACGTCTCCACTCATGAATGTGATCAGAAATATACGTGGACGTTGATTGTTTTAGTGAAGTTAATAACTCCGTGCCGTTATCGTATCTGACCGGCAACTGAAAGTGAGTTAAGAACGAGGTAGCTAACTGGCTAAAATTGTAAAAAGAGGCCCGTGGTAACTCAATGTACCACTTGGTCGCGAGACCAATGAGTGTACGCTGGAAAAGACGTAAGCGGATCGAATCATCCGAGATAGAATTTGAAGCACACCAGAGGTGGTAAGTCATCACATGATTGGACGGATCCTCTCCAGACTTACCTTCGAACTTGGGTATATCACTGGGCAACTTATTTGGCATTGGCGGCCAGAACGGAAGATATTGAATTGGATCGTTCGTTAGGCGCGTCAAGTCTGGTAAATCCAAAGTTGCGATAAACGGTAACTGCCGGTTAGGATCTCTAAAACTCTGGGTCACAAGACCAGTCCCAGGAGGAGGATATCCAGGATAACTAGGAACAGGAGTTGCATTTGGGATATTATATCCTCCTGGAAAACCAGGATTAACCGGACCGTACTGGGGTTGTTGAGGTTGTTGATAAGTGTACCCAGGATACGGTTGATACTGGTAAACTGGCTGTTGGACAGCTTGCCCAGGTTGGTACTGTCCCTGGTACGGTGGTTGAACAAATTGAGGTTGAGTAGTGACAACCGTACTTATACCAGGCTGACCTGTAGGCATCTGGACCGTGGTTTGAATCGTAGATCCAGACAACGGTAAAGATGTCTGAGGAGTGGTTACAGAGACAGTAGAAACCGGAGCTGTCGATACTCCAGAAGTAAATGTGGCAGATGTAGCGGTAGTTGCAGCAGCGGTTTGAGATGGAGTACTAGGTGCAATTGGCGGCTGAGTAACTACCGAAGTTACAGAAGTTTGAACATTTGACTGGACAGGTTGCGGTTGCTGGGGTGGACCAGAAACTACGGGTTGTCCAGCTTGAGGTACCAACTGTAAACTTGGCTGCAACACCTGTTGACCCTGTGATGGATCCCACACTAACATTCCGGGGTATTGACCCGTAACAGGTTGAGGATACTGAGATCCATAACCGGATTGAGGATAGGATTGATAATTGTAAGGTGTAGTTCCCATACCTTGAACATATGAGTGACCTTGAGGCAGTTGATAACCTTGACCTGAGTATTGACCTTGAGGTTGATAACCTTGAGGTAAATACGGATACTGGGGTTGACCTTGACCTTGAGGTTGATAGCCTTGAGGTTGATACCCTTGGGGTTGATACCCTTGAGGTTGCCATCCTTGAGGTTGCCATCCTTGAGGTTGATATTGATACTGAGGTTGACCCTGGGGTACATATTGAGGTTGGGGTTGACCTTGAGGCATGTATTGCACCATAGGTACATACTGACCTTGAGGTTGCCCCCCAGACACGATTTGTGTACCTTGAGGTTGCCCCCCAGGCGTTAACTGAGGTTGCCCCCCAGGCGGTAATTGGCCACCTTGAGGTTGGGAAACAGGAACTGAACCTGACATCATGTAAATGTCTCCTACACCCAATGGTATATTACCACTGTTTCCAGCTAATAACCCATGATCAATGGGTTGAGGAGATGCCCCCGCAAAGGTACCAGAAAGTGATTGATACCCGGTGGGAACAGAAGGACCGCCGTGTAAGAAAGATTCAGGACTTTGAGTAAACACGGACGACTGACCAGACATATTTACAGGAGTATAAATACCTCCAGGTGGAAAAGGAGTACGAGGTGTAGAAAAACCTACCCCTGAGTTGTCTAAATAATTGGTTAACGAAAGGTACCAAGTAGTACTTCTAGGAGGACTGTAAAAGATAGATTCACGCTCCCTTAGATCAATAGTAAGTTGATCTTCAAGGTTAGAGACACCTATTTCTTCCTCTGGAGCAAGTTCTTCAATAGCAATCATACCAGTAGGAAGATTTTTGGTGATAACTCGTTCTACTCTTGGTGAATCCGGAACACTAGAAGTCGGAGTAACAGGTTCAGATATTTCAGGTTCTTCGCCTGTATCACTAGCAGACGAAAAACTACCAACAAGCTCAGAAACTGTAACAGCTTCGGGATTATAACCTGTCTCTAAGCCTTGGTAATTTGAATGGACTACCAAGGAAGATTCTCCTTCTTCAGGTGAACCTACTCTACTGCCACTAGGAGGAGTTACAAGGACCTTTAAACCTTCTAGATTACCGGGGTCGTCTCGAGGAGGTGATCCCCTAAGTCTACGGGATCTTCTCAACAATTCGGCCACAAAAACAACTTCAGGAGACTGGCCCCGAAGTCTACGGGACTGTCTCGGTAATTCCGCCACAGCTAAAAACTTTTAACTACTACACACGAAAACAAAGTAAAATTTCAAATCAAACCACCTAAAGTCTCTAAAGAACCAAACAAATTTGAATCACACGCCTAAAGAATCTAGGGCGTCAAACCAAGCACAAACAGTAGCCTAAAGCGCTAGTTGGTGATGAAACCCAACATCGCCGGATTCAGTACAAAAGTGGCGGGTGGAACAGTTACCCCGGCAACCTGCTTAATGAATAGACCGGCACAAGTTCCTCCACTTTAACCGTCTTGAGTGAAGTGAACCCCCTGGAAAATCCAAGTGAGTCTAGCCGACGTCTGCTCCAGGTACAGTGGGATCTTCCCTCCACCGTCACCTCAGTAGAATCCTAAAGATAATGGTCACTAAGGTTACCAACCGCAACAAATGCACCTGGGGGAACAGTCTACACTCCGACAGCACGCAAGGGCAGAGTATCAAGCTCAATCCCCTTGTCGGTTCCTTGACAATAATCCAAGGTTTACCGACAAGTGACCCCTGGCTCCTCGACAATGGTTAATCCGAGGTTTACCGTTTGTAATACGTGCGTGTCTGGCGTTGTTCCCAACGAGGGGGGATTGATCCCCTCACTGGTTCGGACACGAGCTCGTGCTTCTCCTTTAAGAGGAGCTTTCCCAGAGTACAAATGAGACAATTGGATTTATTCTATCACAAGATAAGCTACTTGTTTGGCTTTGTTGTCTTGGAGAGTTAATTACTCACCTACTCCAAGACACTAGCCTGATCTAAATTGGTGTTTCAGAGCCCTAGTAAATAAAAGTTACTACGTTGATTTTACTTTAAGCGTTAATTTTATGGTTTTTCTTAAAGACAAAAGGTAGCGGAAGTGAAACCAATGGTGTGTAGACTCGACTCAAACCACTACAAAAATGCACCTAAGATGATTTACGCTACTTTCCTTTTTTCAATGAAATTCTTAACTAAGAGAGTTGAGAGATGCAAATTTTATAGAAAACAACTTTCTTAGTAAAGACAATCAAAGAAACAATTATCTTTATCTTTTCAAGCATACAAACATGACCACTCTTTACGTGCACGAAAAAACTCTTTTTCTTTCAAAACCTCTTCAAAGCTACTTGAAACAAAACTTTTCAAAGGAGATGTTTTTGTATTTTCTCTTTTTTAATAAAGCATATAAATCTATCTTAACGAAAATCAATCTTTAAAGCTATAAAATCTATGAAAACTTGACTCACAAGCAAATCAAAAAGAAATTTATTCTAAGCAAACCTAACAAGGCAAGAGCCTATAAAGATGATTCTAGGTTGTTTTACTTGACCAAAATCAAGTCAAGGACCAGCTAATGCAGAATCAAAAGGATAGTCAAAACAAAACTCAAATCTTTTTGTTCTTTTTGTAAAATGGAATTCAATACTCAATCAACAAGCACCTCGAAATTTGCCAAAGAGACAACTCAATGGTAAGTTGCTCTCACAGGTATACTTTATGACAGGTCTGACTTCTAAGAATGCTGACAAAACCAGAGAGATCTAAGGCTTGACAACTTCTACCGCCAAAGTCACTACAAGACCTACTCAAAAATCAAACCCTATGGCTTAAACTTCTATGAAATCCACTAAAACACTCAATGCTATCGAAACAAGTTCAGGTGAAGATCTTTGACAAGAGACTAATGGATCTGGGCAGTAAAAACTAAGAAAAAGCAAAATCTAAGAGATAATATGCAAAAAATGGAATTTTCTTAAATTTTAGCAGGGGACGCAGGCAACCCGTTAAGACAGGTGCGGGCCCGCTCTGTGCACACAGCGACAGTGCGTCCAGGGATGCACTGTGCAATACTCAGAGGGTGCGTCCTACTGGAAAATTCAAGAAAAACTAAATTGAAACTAACCCTAAGCTAACCCACCCAGAAACAAAGTCACAGAGCCAAAAACCAGAAAATAAATGACTTTTCTCAGAGCAAAGTTACATATAAAGGAAAAGACTTTCGCATCAATGGATTCCCCAGTGGAGTCGCCAATTTGTCAGGCGGAAAGAGTCGATTGTGCGGACACAACCAACCTCCCTAGGAGCCTAAGACTCTCTAGTTGTTATAGACATTTTTGTGCCTCGCGTCAAGGAGCAAGGAATGTCGATAATTACAGGGATCCTCAGTCCCTAAACATGTTGTTCTTACCCCTAAAAGAACAAGGTCATCAACCAACAGCACTTCCAATCAGTTCCCCACCTGAAAACACTTCAGAACAGGCTTATTTTGGATCATGTCAGCTGCTGAACTGAGCTTCTGCGCTGTATTGCAACTGTCCCACTCTGTACCTGCGCTGGAAGTCAAAAACTATGAAGGCTACCTGCGCTGGGCGAGATTGGCCAAGTGGCACAGTCATCCTGCAAGGTGTCAATTGCCCAGGAAGCTTCCAAACTGACACTTGGGTCATGAGATTCGCCCTGTGATGAGTAAGAGGTACTTGTTCACCATGTGTAACCAAGGATCTCCAAGTGGACACAGGAACTGAAGATTAACTGAAGATGGAGAGGACACTAGTCAGCTATATGTCAGCCTCTAACTGACTCATCCTTTCCTCTTCTTCCCTATATATAGAGCTCTTCTATGAGCTCTAGGGAGGCTGAAATTTTGTATAAGCAAGGAGGTGCTGTTGGTATACCGCCAGGATTATTTGGGTGATTGTTTTACTAGAGGTCAAGAAGAGAGTTCTTGCTGCCGAGGAGGTGCTGCTGGATTGGGGCCAACTTCATTGGTTGTAACTTCCTCTGGAACCCTGTTACTTTCTATCAATAAAGTTTGCATGTTCTCCTATTCACTTGTTTTACATAGATGCTTTGTGTTTACATGTGTATTCATTGCAATCTAATCCATGCTTTGATTATGAGTGCTTGTATCTGTTAGTTTGCTCTCTCTTGTTGTGCAGGTCTTGTGTGTAGCTGGATCGGCTTGGAGAGCAAAGAGCTGGGAGCTGGATACAAAGGAAGAGGGATAAGGATCAATCAAGCGCAAGACACCAGGTTGGTTGACCTTCTTTCCATTCTATCCATATACTCATAAAGAAGAACATGAAAACTTTATCATTCAGTTGTTGCTAGATTCTGTCACATCTAGAAAGGGTTAGGGTCATCCGCATCGGATACTTTTCCCCACAACACTAGTGACAAACAAGACAAACAAGAGCAATCCTTCTCTAAACATGCATTTACTATATGGGAAATCAAGTATTTAGATCCTACCTGTAGTCCAACGCTGTTGTAGCAGTCCAGCTCCGCTGATCCGGATGAGCTCCTCCTTCACTTTGAAACCTGCATCCACTAACAATCAAACGATTAAATAGCACTTGATAATCTCATAAAATAAAACATATTTAACACATAGACCAAGGAGTACATGAAACAACTCATAAATAACAAGTTATTGAGAAGAACGGACTCATTTGCATTAATAAGTAACAAAAGGAACAAATACAACCTGAGCCTTGGTGTTGTGCAAGTCCCTCCCAGGGTCCATCAAGAGTTCTCCTTTACTTTGACAAATCTCACCCACTTCCAAATAGAACAAGCAAAGATGGCAATCTCTCCTCACAAGCTTCTAAATGGGAGTCCTAATTCCTGCAGCATCTACCCTTAGAAATGTTTAGCTTCCAACCTCCTCTCCTTCTGGCCCAATGCCTGTATTTATAGTGCTCAAGAGGAAGTTAATCAGGTCCACCATCAATGGGATAATCCCCTCTTTGGATGGGATAACTCCCTTATTGATGGGATAAGTTCCTCTTTGGTAGGGGTGCATGAACCATCTGGAGGCGCTCAATACACGTCAAACAACCTTCTAGAATGCTCTAGAAATGACCACAAGTAACTTTTTAAAGATGAAACTTGCGTATTTTGACCTTTACAGGGGGACACACCTGCCCCTTTACATACAGAGCGTCCAAAGACGCAGCTTTTGTGAACATTGGATGTGTACCCGCAGGTAAGGTTGAGAGAACGTGCGTACCCAGAGATAAATACATTTATAAAGACTTTCTCTCTTTTTGGAGTTTGACATGGAGAGCAGAGGCATAAGACTTGCCTAAGAGGATAGCATGACTATTGATAGAGCCATACTAACTGTAAATAGCCATGGTGACATTTTTTAGTGTAACACATGGTCTTCCTAGAACCAATGAGCGTCTTCCTAGAGTATTCTTAGGTGCCAATAACATGAAGTCAACAGGATATTCCAAAGAATCTAAGGATACAAATACATCTTCTAACACACCATCAGGTTTAATAACAAATATATCTGCTAATTGCAATAATGTAGGTGTGTATTGAATATTAGGAAGTTTGAATTGATTCATAGTTTGTTTACTCATCATATTTATGCTTTCTCCTAAATCAATCAATATATTTGGAATCTCAACACCATTAATGTGTTTTTTCATAATGGGACTTCCTAGATCTAGATATTTGTGAGTTATTTCCTTTCCCATCATGATATCTGCAATTTTTCCAACTAACTAGATCCTTTTAACTTCTTTCCTTTTTCTTCCTAGTTTTTTAATACTTAACTCCCTGATTGTCTTTGTAAATATTGATATTTCCTTGATAGCTTGTAACAAAGGAATTTTTGGACAAACATTCTTCAGTTCATATATCATATCATAATCAGGGAACACAAATTTTTTTTTACCCCTTTGTCAATTTTCAATCTTTCAGGAAAAGGTGGATTTTGAATAGAAATTGAACGTTGTTCTATAATGGGAGTTGAGTTTATTGGAGTATCATCATAATGTATAGGGGTGGTTTCTTTTTGAAGATTTTCCTCTTGATTAAGAGATGTCTCTTTCTCAGAGAGGTCATCATTTTCAGACTCCTGGATAGCAACAAATGGTGAATTATTTTCCAATACTCTACCATATCTAAGTTGGACATTGTCGGAGTTGTCATGTAAGTTTGGAAATTATGTCCTTCCATGTTGTAAACAAGTTGTACATGTTTATTATTTGGATTTGGAAGTGGCTGAGCAAGTAGTTGATTTGGCTTTTGTGGAAATGGTAGTGAACGTTGTTGGTTTGGATTTTGAGGTTGAGAGGGTTGAACAGCCTGAGGAAAATATTGTGGTGGATAAAAAGGGTAAGGTTGTTGAAATTAAGGATATTGAGGGTACTTTCCATAAGGATTTTTTCATCCTTATGCCCAAGGTTGAGGCCAAGGTTTCCAAGGCATGGGTGCAGTCCAATTACTTTGTGATGGTTGTGCATATGTTTGAGTGTTGAAACCTTGAGTCATATTTGATTGTGGATTTTTCCATTGTGTCTTGGCAAAAAAACAAAGAGGTTCTACCTGATTTGGCATTACTTTCTATTGAAAAATGACTTTAACACCTAGTATTGAAGGAAATTCCTTTGTATCATGATTTTCTACACATATAACATAGGTTGCAATGCTTTTTAAGTAAAGATAATATTCTCTCAAGGCATGCCTCTTTCCATATTTTGGACAAAATATATATAATGCAACATTTTCAACATTTTGTTCTCTAAGACTCCCCAAATTATTTGTTTTAAAGTTGTCAAGAAAATTTCCTATTTAGCCGTAATTATTGTCCCAGCTACAAATTTATTAATCCTTCACATAACAAGATCTCTTCGATTTTTCCCAGTTCTTGTCTTTACTCTTGAAATGTGTACGCATAACTCACAAGTATCTCCAAATGATAACTGAGATATATCTCCTTTACCCATCAAATTGAGAAGATCTATCTACTCACCTCTGATAGATTTCAGTAAGAGATATTTCAAAGTTTCTTCATCTAGATTATGCATTTTAGCCCTTTCTACATTATAAGAAAATCTTTCAACGAAATCTTCAATATTTTCATCTTTTTTTGTATTATTTTAAAGACTTCATCTTTAATGTTATGGGACGTACAATAATCCTTGTATTTTTCTAAGAATGCAATTTTCATTTGTTCCCATGTTATTATAAAATGTACTCCTAAGCCCATAAACCATTTTAATGTTGCATCCTTAAGAGTAGATAGAAACAATTTCAACTTTTCAGTATCAAGCAAGTAGTCATAGGATCTACATAGGACTTCAAACTCAGAGAGAAATATTTTAGGATCCTCATTTCTTAATCCATGAAAATTAGTAAGGATGGAGGGTGAGATATTTTTTATTGTGGTTACGGTATCTTCATCAAAGATGGGAAATCCAAAAGGTTCTATATCTATCCTACGACCTCCTCTTCCTATTCCTCCACCTCTTCCACCTCAAATCCTAGGTTGTTCACCATTCACATTATGTACTTCTTCCCCTTCTCCTCCCATTGTAGATTCCTTAGAACTAATGTAACGTTCCAAAATTGGTTTTTCTAGTTCCTCCTCTAGCTCCTTTGGTTCTTCTATCAATGTAGTGTTAAAATAGGTTTCTTCTTGTTCCTCTTCACTAGGGATTTATAATTCTTATCCTAGAAGTTGTTCTCCAATTGAAGATAGAAAAATTACTCCTTTAGTTGGGGATGTAGGATCTTATTCTTCTACTACAACTTCAGTAGAGGAAGTTGGTCAATCTTTAGGTTGGATTTCAGATCTAAGTACCTCAAGAAGTCTATGTCTGCCTGAAATTGATGGAATATGAGTTTGGGTGGATGGTGTGGCACTACGAGGTCATAGTGGGGTGAGTGATGATTTTGGAATCAAACTCCTACCTCTATTTACAAATCTACCTCTAGAATCTCTTTCCCTGTGCATATCATTTTTATTTTTTATTTTTTTAATGAAAAGAAAAAGAAAAAGACTCCTATATACACTTCTTGGGCAATGACGCCAAAATGTTTGCTAATTTAATTGATGTTAATTTACTACATAAATTATAGATCAGGGCTAGTATATTGATTAAGTGTATGTGTAATGTATGTACTAGAAGTACTTATTATTCAAACAATTCCTAGATTAAATTGAGATATTGAGATGCACATGTGTTCATTACTCTTGCATGAAAGTAAATATGTCACTCTTTAAAAAAATGAAATCAAAATTATTGCACTTTCTTAAATGAGATATCACATTTTACTTGAAAGAAAAATCACACTTTACTTGAAAGAAAAATCACACTTTCTTGAGAGAAATATCAAACTAAGATTACCACACTTACTTGAAAGGAAATAAGAAACTAGGATTATCGCACTTGCTTTAAAGGAAGATTACACTTTGCAAAAATAAATATCACACTTATTCAACTAAATAATGAAACTAAATCTAAATCACTTTGACAGAAAAAGAGAAATTGACACTAATTGGAAATTGAAATCCTCTTCAGCAAACTCAAATTGTACTATAAATTGTAACTCAATCCACACTCTGCTATGCTACTTATCATGTGCACAAGATATCTTGGCTTCACTCATTCGTCCTACACCAAAATGATTAAACAGAATGTGTTTTGTTATCAACTCTATGATCACTGTTAAAAGTATTCATTAAAAATCAAACTATCAGTGAAATAAATGAATTAAACACAATATAGAATGCAGAATTGAAATGTTAGTTTGAAAACTACAAAACCTTACAACTCCAGGGGGGCCTCTGACGAGATGTAGGCAATAGTTTGACTCTTCAAATGGACTATATACGCATCAAGAAAATTCACATCACAGAAATCAAATAAAACAAAGTTTTATAATTGTAAAACATAGTTTTTCAAACAATATGCAAGTTTGTGTTTGTCAGCCTGAGAGGTATAATTATAACCTCCATCAAATCACTGTTTAGATATTTATGAGCCTATCCTACTCGAAAACTACTAAAAATATCATAAAAATATACTATCTCATGATTTCTTCATGATTTTCTATCAGAGAAGCAAATCATGAGGCTAAATATCTGCTTCAATTAATTTCCTCGCTCACATGGTTCACCTTCAACTCCTTCTTTGTTTGTTCACTTCCATGATAACTAAGCCTATGTGGTGTTCTCATAATTGATCTAGACCATGGAGATAGATAAATATCGATGTGCCAGTGATTAGCCACCTACCCATATGTCTCATTCCTCGGCAGAAGTTTCGAAACTTATCAAACCTTCGATTTTGCTACAAAATCAGTCATTAGTTGCAGAATTGGTGCAATTCAATAGCTCATGCAAATATTAAGTTAAATAAGAAAGAAAAATGAGACTTATGAAATAAAAAATGTTTAAGTACCTGTTATTTCCATGAACCTTGTATATTGATTCTCAATTAGAGTTATTAGAGTAAAAAATAAGGAGGATGGAGTGTAAGAAGGTAGTCAAAACGAGACAATTTTGGGCTTCAACAATACAGGCAATGTGAATGTACAAAAGAAAATTTTTAAGCTTTAGTACAAAAAGAAGAAATTACCTTACAGGATATTCCATTAGTAAAAAGGTAGATACCAAGGAGGCACAAGCATAAACCTCTTTAGACATTAACAAATCATACAACGAGTCCTTACTAGAAGCAAATGTTGAAGATAAGCTAGCATAGAAAGAGAAGCGAGTGCCACAAAAGGACCCAAACACCACTCAAGCACTATCAGTTGAGGAATTGAAGAAAGAAACCCCATAAATTAAATCTTTGGAATATCACCACCCGCGTCACCCAAAAAGACTCCAATCAGCAAGACAACAACCAACAATATGGCACTGATTAGCAACAAAGATGAAGGCACCTAAAAGACACATAAATAGGTATGAAAATATACCCACGACACATCTACACATGGGAACCACAAGAACCAGTTTCCATCTCAAGCAAGCATGGCAGCTAATAGATAGAGTGTTCACATTTCTCTTAGATGGATGGATGCACGCACGTGCATGGTAACAGTGGACTACTCTTTTGAGTAGATCTTATTATTTGTGTTATTCTCATGTTTCAAAGATGAAACATGCTTTAAGGGGGATGGAATGTAGTATACCTAAGGGTGGATAATATGGGGTACCGAGGGGTGTACCCAATGGCATATTGTAATCTAAAAAGGGGACCACAAATAGTTATTTAGTTAATAAAGGTTGTAAATGGTTACCCACATTAATGATGATTATAAGTGGTGATCCTCATTATAAAACGAGACTATGATTAGTTAGTTTAGTTAATTATGATGAATAAATGAGTCATAGTTAATAAATAAAGTAGTTAACCTGCATTAGGCAAGCGACCACAAGTAATTACGAATTAATGTGAGGTAAATGAAATAAGCCCATGGTACTGGATGTATAGTATTGAGGGCCCATGATATTATATGTATGAAGCCTATATAGATGTTAAAAACTCTTTATGGCAGATATGTCAAGTAGTGTTTTTGTATTGACAAGCATATGGCTTGTGGAGTATTCTCCTTCCTTAAGGAGTGACTTTATGGTGTTTTCCTACCTCAAGGGTTTTTACAGATCATAATAAAAATATATTTCATTTCTATCAATCTCTTTTGTTAATTTTTGGGAATATTTTGCAAGTTTAATATATTTGTAGATAAGATCTATTATAGCCAAGCCATCAATGCAATTTCTATTGTGTAAGGAAACTTATAAAATATGAGAACCAAATATAAATTCAGGTGTACTTACAGATGGAAAAAAACAAGGAAAACTACTCTAACTCGATACCTAGGAGATGGCTTCCATATACCAAGTGTAATGATTTAAATGTGTTGGGGATTTAACATGATTTTTTTATGATGAGTATTAAGTTGTCGAATTATTTCTAACAATTGATATATTTAATGCAAAACATGCTCTATTTAGAGATTTAAAATGATAAAAGATGTGTTGCTGAAATATGACAGTAGTTCACTCAATTCCAACGGCAATTAAATTTATTTAAGATGGAAAATTTTTGAGTAAATAGTTACTCAACAAATTGTTCAAATATAAGAGAAAATATAAAATAAATAGAATATCTATAGAACTATTAGATCAAAGAGTTGATCTAGTAAATAAGAATTACGAAAGTGCAAAACATGAAATCATTAATGCATATCTGCCATTAAATGAATAAGATGTTGTTAAGAAATAAAATTATCTGAAACTACAATCTTAAAATTGGATTTCTTGCCCCGTTTTACAATGCATCTCATCTATGATCCTCCAAATACTTTCAATGTTTCCACTTGAGAAAAGAGTTGCAATAGTGAAAATATATAAAATCTTGTAGATTCACAAGATCATGCAATTTACTAAAACACCGGACAAGAATCTACTTCTACACTAGTGGAAGCCAATAGATCAATGAAAACAATAATAGCAAGATGAAGACAAATTAGTGGCAAATAACACAATAAATATCTAGGGAAAGCCACAACCCAAAACCCCCACTATCGGTATTGCATTAAATCATAAACACAAGATGATAATACAATGCTTGTTCTCACAAGAACAATCCCAGCACTTAGTATGATTAATCTCCCAGCTCACAAACAAGCTCAAGAAAAACCTTAGCCTCTTCTACTGCTCTCCAAGCCGCTATTTCCTTGCTCCCTTAGTCAAGGAATTTGGATGAATACAATATGCTCTGCTCAACCTTGAGCTTAACCTACACAAGTATTTCCTATCCTCTACCTGATGACTCCCCCTGGCCAATACATAACCAAATTTCCAAGCCTCCAAGATTCTAATTATTTTTACAATTCTTGAGAGAATTATCCTATATTTTAAAGGGAAATCCTCACTACACAATCCTAAACTGGTTGCATGCATGATATTTACAACTCAGTAAATCTTACAACTGATAGTACATTGTCCCCTGCATTATAGTCTCAACTAGGTCTTTCTCTGAACTGACATGCATGAGTTTCCGATGAGTGAATCTTCAGTTATCTGGAGTAGCACATGTGGATGCACCATTGCACCAATTGATTGTTAGTCCTCTATTAGTTCCACAAATAGTTATAACTAATTAACTGAACATAACTCAACAAACTGAGTTATCTAATTACAACTCACAATTAAACTCATCCTCAACCCCTAAAACTTAGGGAGAACATATACATGACTTCCAAAAGACTTCCAACTCGAAATTCCTAAGTTAACTAAGTTAATTAAACTTAATTAACTATTTACAAGTTGATATGAGAATAGAATTCGATTTTAATTCTCAATTTAATTCAAGGACACTGGAATTTATGGATTTTATTTTTAACATTTCTTGTTGTTATTTTCAACACTCCCTCTCAACAAGAAAGGAATTCAACTCGATCCTTATCCTGAGCCTTTGGAATGTTCTGTATGCAACACTTCTCTCTAGTGTTGTTTCTCCAGCAACTCTAGAAACAAAAAAACATCCAACCTAAATCAATATGATGCATCTGTCATCAAAGTCTCTGACTAATATTGCCTCTGTTGATCGAAAAACTCTGTGCTTTTATTGAGTCTACCTTTCTGCATTATTGTCAACCCTTCTCTGTGATCTTCAGTGTCTAAATTCTCTAACATCTATCACTTTGATCTCCGACTGCATCAATCACATTGATTCCTCCTGCTATTATGTACTTTGGGTTCCCATAACAAGGTATGATCCATGAGATAAAGTCTCTCAATGGATCATGACCAATTTTAACCCTCCTGGGACTATCACTTCACATAGCCACACCTCATGCCTAGAGTATAGCTGCTTGTGCTCCCTTTTCCCACTTGGATCAAAATTTCTCCCTACTGGAGGTCTCTACATGAGTGGATGCCTCCACTTGGTCTCCTCTCAACTTCTCTAATTGTGGCTGCTCCACAATTGTCTGAGACTGCTTCTTCAGGGACATCATATTGAAAGGTAATTTACTCTCCCTCTCAAACACCAAGTCTCTAACCTTTATCTTGCTCCTCAATTCTTTGCATGCATCTTTCACCTCAAGTGCATACAGGTTCTTGGCTAGCACACCAATCTGTTTCATCTATCTCGCCATCACGAAATTTTCTGGAAAAGGAGCTACTTTTAAATCAACAATATCTCCCTCATTCGAACTCTGATTTGGCTAATTTTTTTTTTGAATTTGCGTTTTCTTTTGCAAGGAATCTAGATATTCTATTTGTTTTTGAAAATTTTGCTCAAAAATTTTCAGATCTGCTCTACAAACTCATGGCCCAAAATAATCTAGCTCCGATACCATGTAGAATTTCCTGCAAATCTAGATCTAATACCATGCAAATAATTGTTTTCATCGATCTATTGGCTTCCATTAGTAGATTCACAAGCTCATGCATTTACTAAAGCATAGGATAAGAATATACTTCTACTCTTTATAGTGGAAGCCCATAAAGATTGATGAAAATAGTAATCAACAAGAGGAAAACAAATCAATGGCACATAACACAATAAATATTCGGGGAAAGCCTCAACTCAAAACCCCCACTATCTATATTGCATTAAATCAAGAATCCAAGATGATAATATAATTCTTGTTCTCACAAGAAAAATCCCAATACTCAGTATGATCAATCTCCCAGCTCACAAGTAAGCTCAAGTCAAACCTTAGCCTCTTTTTCTGCTCTCCAAGATCCTATTTCCTTCCTCCCTGTAGAAATTCCCACTGTAGATCAACAGATTATGCAATATACTAAAGAAAAATACAAGATCTACTTCTACAACAAACTTTGTGGAAGCTTAATCAATTTGAGCAAGATCAATAAGAACACATATAACTGATGAAGAGAAAGAAAACACACATGAACACAGAAGAATAATCTTGGGGAAAGCCTCAACCCGAAACCCCAATCTCTGTATTATCATACAAGTGGAAATATAGTCCAAATTACAAAAAGAATAAGCTCACAAGCTATCCTGCTCTCTCTGCAATCCCTCTGCTGCTCATAGACAGTCAAAGGCCTCTCACAAACCTTCTCCTCTGTCCTCCAAGCCTCCTATTTCCTTGCGCAGTTTTTCCTGGGGTCCAATGCTTCCACAAGTGTGAATTCCCACCTCACACTGCTCACTTGGCTCAGAATTCACTACACAAAGCTGAAGGAGATAATTCCTTTTGCATGGATGAGTTTCCTTTATTGGAAAAATCCTCCAACTAATAGTACAATGTCCCTTCCTTTGATCTCAACTGGGTCTCTAACTAAAATGACATGCATGAGTTATTTATGAGAGAATATTTAGTTATTTGAAGTGCAGCAGTTATATGCAAGCATGCATTAACTAACTGAACTCACAATTAATTCAACAAACTATTTGAATTAATCTAACTGAACTTGACTCAGTTAACTGAGCCAACTAATTACAACTCATCCTTATCTCTTTAACTGATGGATAAATTCTTCAATCAATGGAGAAACGGTTGCATGCCCTCACATAGACTTCATGTTTGATTTTTCACAACTAAACAACTCATGGTGAATTAATTAATTATTTTCAAACAGCTGCTAAGATCAAATTCGAATTTTACTTCTCAATTTTAGTCCAAAGTGACTAAAATTGGAATCCATCCCGAACTCCTAAAAATAGAAATTCTATTTTTAGCACTTCCATTTTTCATTCCTTGTTGCTCAATCCAGCACTGGTACCTAAACTGCTATTTATAGCAGTGCTATTTTTAGCACTTCTATTTTTAGCATTTCTTTTTTCCATTTTCAACACTCCCTCTCAACAAGAAAGGCTTCAACTCGAACCCAATCCTGAACCTTTGGAATTTTCTACATGCAACACTTCTACCAAGTGTGGTTGCTCCAGCAACTCCAGAAACAACAAAAAATTCCCCACTGACCTCTCTGTTGGGCTAGAAACATACCCTGATGCTGAATCTTCCTTTGTCATTGACAAGTGCTCCCTCTCTGACCTCTAGGCTGTTGCAACACTCATGCATCTCGCACCGATGCACGCCTTTCTGTGCCATCCTACACCAGTGCAACACTCTTGTGCCTCTCGCATTGCTACAGCCTGCTAGCTCTACACTATCTTGGAATTTGTGCACTGTAGCTCTCTCTTCCACTCCATCCGCATTTGTCTCTACCCACTCAATTAGTCCTGCTACTCCTCGTCGGGGCTCCTGTAGCAAAGTCGAATCAAAGAGGTTGGGTACCTCAAGGATCCTACCCCTATTCCATCCTTCTTGGGACGATCACTCCACATCTCCCTACCTCCTACCTAGAGGTATGGATGCATGTGATCCCTCTGTCCACTGGAAATTTCCCCCTACTGGATGTCTCTGCATGAGTATATGTCTCTACTTGATCTCCTCTCAGCTTCTCTAGTTGTGGTTGCTCCACAACCTCCTGAAGTTGCTTCACCAATCATGACTCCTCCACAATCGTTTGAGACTTCTTCTGGTGCTGAATTTTGAGAGGTAATGTACTCTCCCTCTTAACCACCAAGTCTCCATCAGTTGCCTTGCTCCTCAAGGCTTTGCATGCATCTTGAACCTCAAGAGCATACAGGTTCTTGACTCGTGAACTGATCTGCTTCCCCTATCTCGTGATGATGTGTCTAAGGAAAACCTTTCCCTTACTGAAGACTACATCATAGCCTATGTCTTCCAGCATTGCGATCGACACCAAATTTCTCTTCAGTCCTGGTACATACTTGACATCGTTCAAGATAATGCGAGCTCCATGCTCCCTCTGAAAAACAACCGTGCCTACACTTGAGACACTATATTTTTCATCATTACCCATTGCTATAAGTATCTGAAGATCTTTCTCCTCCAAGAAACTGCACAAACTCTTGTCGCCGATCATGTGGAAAGAAGCTCCACTGTCAAGAAACCAACCACTTCCCACCATGGATGAAACCATGCATACGAAGAGTGTGAAATCCAACTCGAACTGTGAGGCCAGTGCCTCACCTTCTGATCCTTCCATGGATCCCTTCTTGGATTTCCTTAGTGGACAATTTGTAGCAAAATGGCCCACTTCATGACAACGAAAGCATCGCACTTTCAATTTGTCAAACTTCTTCCCACCATGAGAAGAACTGGATTTGGAATGAGAATCCTTCTCCTTCCCCTTCTTCGCCTTACTCGCTAAGGCACAATTTTCTTCATCCTCCTTGGATGAAGATCTCTGGTGCTTCTCCTTATCTCCTCCTGCATCAGATCTGACCAAATTCATTCCCAATATGGCAGTTTTTCTCTTCCATTAACCGAGTCTTGGTAGCTATGTCGGCTCTTAGGAAGATCTAGGAGTGCAAGACTCACCATGTCATCATTGGCGGTCGTGATCCCCACACTTCCAAGCTCATCCCTGCAGGTGGTGATCTTGTTCGGGAACGTAGAGATCGTGTCACCCTTTTCACACTTGATTTTCCGAAGCTTTTCTTTCACCACCAGCTTCCTCTGATCACTGTTATTCTAATATAGTTCTTTCAGTTCCACATCGAAAACGGTGTCTCCTTCCCATGGAGACTCAAGACTATGTGGTCTCGAACTCCCTCTAGAAGGATTCTCCTTGCTCTAGCCACACATTTCTTCCATTTCACCAATTTAGCAGCACCAATCGGCTTAGGGACTTCTTGATCAATGAAGTCCTTGAGACCGTTATCCTCTAATATTGCTTCCATGCTATCCTTCCAAGCTATATAATTCGAGCTGCCATCAAGGGCAGGTTCGAGTCTTAAACCGTTGAACGCCATTGGTGAAATTGAGATGTGATAAGAACTCGATTTCTATATTCAGGAATCACAAACTTTAAACTTATCCCTTCTTGTATATTGTTCTTCCTTGATCACCTTTGCTCTGATACCATGTAGAAATTCCTACTGTAGATCAACATATTATGCAATATACTAAAGAAAAATACAAGATTTAATTCTACAACAAACTTTGTGGAAGCTTGTTCAATTTGAGCAAGATCAATAAGAACACATATAATTGATGAAGAGAAAGCAAACATGCATGAACATAGAAGAATAATCCCGGGGAAAGCCTCTGCCTAAAACCATGATCTTTTTATTATCACGAAAGTGGAAATATAGTCTGGATTACAAAAAGAATTAGCTCACAAGCTATCTTTCTCTCTCTGCAATCCCTCTGCTGCTCATAGACAATCAAAGGCTTCTCACAAACCCTCTCCTCTGTCGTCCAAGCCTCCTATTTCCTTGCGCAGTTTTTCCTGGGGTCCAGCACTTCCATAAGTGTGAATTCCCACCTCACGCTGCTCACTTGGCTCAGAAATAAATGCATAAACCTGAAGGAGATAATTCCTTTGCATGGATGAGTTTCCTTTATAGGAAAAATCCTCCAACTGATAGTACGCTATCCCTTCCTTTGATCTCAACTAGGTCTCTGACTGAACTGACATGCATGAGTTATTTATGAGAGAATATTTAGTTATCTGAAGTGCAGCAGTTATATGCAAGCATGCATTAACTAACTGAACTCACAATTAATTCAACAAACTGTTTGAATTAATCTAATTGGACTTGACTCAGTTAACTGAGCCAACTAATTACAACTCATCCTTATCTCTTTAACTGATGGATAAATTCCTCAATCAATGGAGAAACTGTTGCATGTCCTCACATAGACTTCATGTTTGATTTTTCACAACTAATTAACTCATGGTGAATTAATTAATTATTTTTCAAATAGCTGCTAAGATCAAATACGAATTTTACTTCTCAATTTTAGTCTAGGGACTGACTAAAATTAGAATCCATCTAGAACTACTAAAAATAGCAATGCTATTTTTAGCACTTCCATTTTTCATTCTTTGTTGCTCAATCCAGCATTGCTACCTAAACTACTATTTATAGTAGTGCTATTTTTAGAACTTCTATTTTTAGCATTTCTTGTTGCCATTTTCAACACGCCCTTGGTTAAAGAATTTGGATGAATACAATATGCTTTGCTCAGCCTTGAGCTTAACCTGTACAAATATTTCCTATCCTCCGCTTGATGACTTCCTTTGGCCAATACTTAGCCAAATTTCCAAGCCTCCAAGCTTCTAATTCTTTTTACAATTCTTGAGAGAATTAGCCTATATTTAAAGGAAAATCCTCACTGCGCGGCCCTCAACTGATTGCATGCATGATATTTACAACTCAGTAAAGCTTACAACTTATAGTACACTATCCCTGCACTCTAGTCTCAACTGGGTTTTTCTCTGAACTGACATGCATGAGTTTTCGATGAGTGAATCTTCAGTTATCTGGAGTAACACTTGTGGATGCACTAGTGCACCAATTGACTGTTAGTCCTCTATTAGTTCCGCAAATAGTTAGAACTAATTTAACTGAACATGACTCTGTAAACTGAGTTATCTAATTATAGCTCACAATTAAACTTATCCTGGACCCCTAAAACTTAGGGAGAACATATACATGACTTCCAACCTGAAATTCCTAAGTTAACTATGTCAATTAAACTTAATTTTTACTATTTACAAGTTGCTATGAGAATACCTGAAATTCCTAAGTTAACTATGTCAATTAAACTTAATTTTTACTATTTACAAGTTGCTATGAGAATAGAATTCGATTTTAATTCTCAGTTTAATTCAAGGAAAAATTAAAATGGAATTTCTGGATTATATTTTTAACATCTCTTGTTGCTATTTTCAACAGCAAAATCTCCCTTTACAACAAAAAATAAATCTTAAAAGGAAAACCCCCAAGAAACTCATATATGATTATTCCTCTCAACAATCCTCCTCACAGAGGTGCTAAGAGTATCCTAAAAAGAGGAACCCTCTTTCCTTCTCAAAAAACAATTGTATAATTACAAAAGAAATCCCCAAAAAGCATAGTTATTGAAGAAAAATAGTTGAAATCTTTTATTTTAGTTGGAAAAAATATTATTTTCTACTTGCTAGTGCAATTTCATTATTCCAAAAATTCTTGGGCTTGATCTTCCGGTTAACTCTGCAAAAAAAATCCAAAAACAAATTTAGAATCCAATTAAAAATACCATAAAACTTAAAACACAAAATTGTTAAAAAAAAAATTACAAATTAAAAAGTCATTCAATCAATTAATGGAACTAAAATGTAAATTTTTCATTGTTTTCTCATTGATTTTTTTGGATAGTAAATATCCATATTTGCTTGAATTAATGTTTCTAAATTATTCTCTATGGAAATAAATTTACAGCAAACTCCCATTTTCCTCTTTCATTGAATAAAACTTAAAATATCAGCCTCCAAAATCTAAATTTATTGGCTAAAAAATACACAATATTGAACATATTCAATTTTATTATTTTTATTTTATTTAATTTTTTAATAATTTTAATAAATTTAAAAATTAGAAAGTATGAAGTAAATTTTAACTCAATTAAATCATATTCAATATATATAAAACAATAAAATGTAATAAAAGTAAAATAAAATAAATTAAATTAAATGAAATGAAAATACATTAAAAATAAAATATATAAAATAAAACAAAGTGGAGTGGAGTTGTTTCATATGTATTGTGATGTTTAAAGTTACATAGGGTGGATCTGGTTTAATATTGGAATGGTGCACGTACGTGGAGGAGAGGGTCCAGAGGAAGTAGAGAGTGGGCCCTTCCCATTTCATTATATATATGAATGAGTTATGATATAAAAGATTTTGTGTATTCAGTTAGCCTTAGTTTGATCTTTACGAAGATTTCAGAAGAGCGCAACAAAAATCTTAGACGAGGAACCAGGGAATATTCTTTTCAATAATATTTTTATAATTATATTTTATGTAATATTTATTGTATTTTGTTTATATATAGTTACAATATATACAACGTGCTTGAATTCAATGGTTTTGTAATAAAATTTAAATTAATAAAAATTAGATTAATAATTAATTTAATTGATTAAAATTAATTAAATAATTAAAAGATAATATTTACAAATGAAGTTAATTAATTTAATTAATCAACTTTAAATTAATTAAAATATATTAATAAAATAAATGATTTTATTTGCAATTATAAAATATAAAATATATTTTTTACAAATTTTATGTATGGGTAGTGAAATTTGATCAAACTTTAACTGAGGATATTTTCCAAACTATAAGTTGGAATGAGACGAAACTTGAACCATTGGAAATCTAGTGGAAAAATGAAAGAAATGAAATCGTCAAAATAAAAATCCAATTAAAGTAAAAATATTACAAAATAAACCAAAGCAATGCATTTAAGATAGCGATATTAACAAAATTCATTTGTAGGGCCCCATAATAAGTTTTGAAAAAATATGGGGGATGTTGTGGTCAAAACAATTAATGACACACAGGTATGAAGCAAATATCTCTATTTTAGAATAATAGGGTTAAAGTTATCAAAGGTTGAAAAGAAAATTTTCTAAACATTCTCACATATTGTACCATTTCTAAAGGTCCCACATAAACGAGAAACAAAATAAGATGAACTCCTAGAAATGAATGTACTTGAATGTCTAGTTCAAAACAATGAATCCAAATATAGGGGATGATTATTTCTTTTAAATTTTCTCTCCACTATATGATAACAAACATAGCTACGTGGTTTAAATGATTAGTGTGTGTCTATTAAATATAAAATTAACCATTTTTCTCGGCATTGCTTTGTTTCCAACATGCTTGTTCAACACCTTAATGAAGTGGTCTTGATACCATATATGCATTGACCCATTATTAGAAAGCTTGTTCAATACCTCGATGGGTTTGCATACACTTCCCAAGCATATGTTCTTTCAATCCTCTTATATGACACCCTTTTGATAATCTTTATTTGGAAAAATTCTCATAGCAATTGGGTGAAGAGACTAGGGTGGTACAAGAGGCTTTCAATTTGAAGAAATAGATGCAATACTAGTTAAGCTTGACCTTACTAGTTTTCTCTTCATCTATCAATGTAGATCTTTTTTAAATATGGAGGGGCATGGGAGGGATTCAAAGTAAAGACTAGAGATAATTCATTCATTTTTAAAGGTGAACTTATACCACTTGAACCATGACTTAATGTTTCCCATAGGCAATATTTGATGTACGAGAAAGTGAAAATTTATTATAGATGGCATTTAGATAAATGAAATCCCACTAAAACAATAGAGTAAAAATTTCCCGATGTAAGCCAACCGATGTTGGCTAGGGAAAATTCCCCATATAGATTTTGGAAATATCACACAATCCATCAAAAGAAAAAACAAGCAAAATCAAATGATCGCAAAGAATGCAAATGAAGAAAGAAAATGCAAACCCAAAAGTAAAAGGTAAATTAAAAATTCATGATTAAAAGAAAACTTCAATAATATCACTTAAGAAAATGTCTCAACAAAATATTGAATATGAAGAAAACATGTGTGTCTTAATTAATTTGAGATATTGATGAGTTATGTCCTATAAATTTGTGGCTAATTAGGCTTTTATTGAAAGATGTTCCTAAAATTGGGGAGCAGTTTCGAATAAAGTCACATCAAGATGTCACTTTTGTTGCAAATGTCTTGTTTGAAAATAAATCTCAAAAACTAAAGAACAAGATACGAAACGATAATAATGCCAAGTAAGGAGACTCCCTGGTGTAACTTGTTTGTCATTTAATCATCATCACAATTTCTTCTTTAAGCTAGAAGGGATGCAAAGTAAACTGAGGATTTTTATGCAACCTTGCCAACAACATCAAACCTTTAGTGTAACTAATGAGGATCTGTAAAAATAGAGCTAAAATTAGAAAATATTAAAACAAAACTGAAACTAAAATCAAGATGAAAAATAGTAAAAGATAAATATAAGCATATGGAATTACCTTGAAGAATCTTGTTATGATTTACCTTAGAGATGTCGATTTCCTCCAAATTCAATTTTTTCAAGAAGAAACTTCATTTTATGATTAAGATGAAAGAATAGAAAGAATTTGCAACTCTATCAAAGTTCTTATGCCTATGATCATCAAATTTATTAAATCTAAACTAGAGAAAGAAATAAGCCAGAAAGGGATAGTTCATGTTCAACAAATTAGGAATAAATTAAAAACATCATAAATAAGGATGAAAATATGCCAATATGTACTTCGCCTTGTATTACAATTGTGGTTATTCCCTTTGCCTCTTCTAATTCCAATCATATTCTTTTTATGTTCAGGCTATAAATGAAAGAATTTTGACTTTATATCAGCCCCCAACTTTTCTTAAAATCCCATGGAATTAGGCTAAATTCTTAACATATGTAGCGATTTATATAAATATATATGGCATAGGAATTGGAACTTTTCATAGTGGGCATTACAATGGAGCAGTATATATATAATCAAATAGCAAGAGAATCCAGAATCCCAAAATCCCATATAAATTGACACGCAACCATATTACTTATGCATCAACGCTAGTGGATATGATACAATGACGTGGTGTGGTGATGTGCGAATGGAGAAGACCCACATAAAAATTGTACTGGTTAACTAGGTCACCTTAATGATAAAATATCAAAAACATTATGGGGATATTTACCGATTTTCCATGTAAATATGATATCTTTTCAGGGGTGATAAGTGGTGAGATTTGTTTTGGGTAAGAGGTGACTTGGTATTCTTCGTGTCTCCTTACATCTACAAGGGAACTAAAGCCATAAAGGAACAAAGAGTGCACAATAACAAGATAGCCAAGATGACTAGATCTAGCATTACATGGAGTGTAAACACACATGATCCAATAAAAAATATTGTGATTCAACTCAAATTCCATGTGGATTAGGCCGACTCATCTCAGGGATGGGATCCCAGAAGAAACAGGAGGAGTGCACGTTAAGAGTTATGGGGTAGTAAGCTTCAAGATTACGTGGATGGAGAATCATATGAGGATCGAAGAGAAAGCACTACGATTGATATCAAATTCTGTGTGGGATGGTTGAGTAACCCTCGCAATGGGAGCCTAGAACAAACGGGAAGTAAGTGTATTGTAATCTCTAAGGTACCTAGTTATGGGGTTACATGGAAAGAGGGAGTCTTTAAGTCCCAATAAAATAATAAAAGGGCAAGAAGGAGAATGGCCCACAAGAAAACATATTATGGTGATCTATCTCTAGAGTTCATCTCTGACTCTTTCAAATGGAGGAGCGTAAGAAATCTGCTGGGAACAACGATCTATGATGACATGTAAGGATAATGGAATGAGGTGCAAATGACAGAGACTAAATATGAAAAGTGGATGAAGGGGGCCCGCAACACCACACTAATGTGTTTGATTGTGTCACCTTGGGAGGATGGAAAGGAGCATCTTGTGAAATCTCCATGAAATAACTTTCTGGCTATGTGATGGAGTAAAGAGATGGTTATAGTTGTGTAAGGACACTCATAACATGCACTAGGAGAATACCATGGTGGAAAGGGACCCACCTGTCCACGTCGTCCCGGAAGATCAAAATATCGAAATAAAAGAGGGGAGGTACAAAGGATTCTGCTAAGAAAAGATGTCTGAGAATACGTGGAAAGAATGAGGTGTGAGTTGTCAATTCAATGTGATTTGTGAGGATGATAAATGGAAGGTGCTAGGACCACATTCCTAAGTGGATGACTTATGTCACCCTAGGAATAATCAAGAGGATCACCCACTACGACCTTCAGGGCGAACACGTATAGGATAATGTATAAAGTAAGGAAACCAAGGGCCAATGAAATAACATATGAATGGCATGTGAACTGGATCTGCATGTAATTGTTGATTTGTCCCAAGGTTTATAAAAAAAGTGCAACCAAATGAAAAGATATGGGATGATTACCTCTAGAATGAGGCATGCACTGTTGTGAAAAGGTTTGACCCTAGTCAGCCTTTGTATATGAGGAATTTTACAATGCACAAGGATATGGCTCAACCAATTGATTCTTTTTTACCCTCATTTGTCCACAAGAACCCTTGTTTACTTAGCCATTTAATACTTTAAAAACTAGAGGCTTGATATTTAACTAAATAGGCAAAAATCAGTAATTTGTATTTTGTGTTTAATTCTCTTCTAGTGTTGCTCATATTCAACTGCGTCAAATAAAATAAACATGCTATCATTTAGTAGCATTTCTATTTTTCCAACAATCTAATCTATTTTAAAACCTTATAACATTGATATTATAACATATGAGAAATTTGAAGTTTTCGGTGTTCATAATTTATGCCTTGGAAGTCCATTTTCATGTTTCCCTAATAATGCACTTGATGAATATTTAAAACTCGATTGGTCAATATGCCAAGATATGAAAGATTTAAAAATAAAAGACAAATACAAATTTGAAACAACCCATAATAGATGAAGAATATGAAGTAAAATTAAATCACTATTTACACTAATGGTACATATAGTGTTAAAAAACGTTTCTAATTTATTTGAAAGAATTGATACCGGCATCTACTTGTGAAGGTGAATGAGGTTAAAGACTACGAGAAAGAATGGGAACTTGAATAATATCATAATCATAAATTGGAGTGGACTCCCCTTTTAAATAAATGAAATCATTATGAGATTTAATAGATTCATAAAGAGGAATATGAACATAAAATGATCTCTCATCATGAAATATAGATTTGACTTTGAGAAAAGAACATGATATTGCGATGAAGGATAAAATAACTCACTATTATCAACTTCAAAACCATCATCATAGCTGACTTCAAAAATCCTAAGAGCACTCTCTTCATTTTCAAAAAGTAAATTAGAACCAGGAAAATGCATAATTATGGGAATTCCCAAAGCTGTTGAAAGTATGGGAAATTAAATACTAACTATCTCAATCAGAACTAACTGACAATTCCTCATTAATTAAATTTATGACAACTCTTTTGTTGTATAAAATTGCATGTGTATGAGCAAGAACCGTTAAATGATTAACAAACAAATTAAGATAAAAAAAAAGGTCAAGGTAATGATAAAAATGGTTGTTTAAATAATGATAGAGAATGCTTGTCTTTTAGAATAATCATCATAAAATAATTCTTGAATTTCCAATTTTCTCACTAGTTCATCATTACCTTCAAGGCGAGATTCATATTTTTTAGAATTTAAAATAATCTTTGGAATTTCGTGAGCTTGACTTACTACATATTCCTATGAGTGAAAATTTAAATCATCTGAATCATATGGCTGAAACTCGTGGAGAACATTAGAAAGTTTCGAAAAAATTGTTGTGTGAAGCATGTTGACAGGATCCTCTTTAACCATTTGCATTGTTGCTGAATGATTTGTTTGTTGCTTGGTACCTGTCGATTTTCTTACTTGTTGATTTTTTTCTTTAATATAATTAGCATCATTTGGGACAACAATTTATTTTTTAATCAGAGCGGCTCCAAGATCAACATTATTTATTTTAACAAAATTTATTTCCTCCTGAAATTGTTCATTATCAATCTTCTCGTTTTTTATTTGAAGAGGATTAGTGATGCAATTTTTAGCAATTGGTTCTTCAGCAATGGAAAATACACTTTAAAAAGTAACATCTTTCAGTTCTTGGCAATTGTTTGGAATATAAGGAAGGGAACAAATATATTCAAACCATTTCGTTTAAGTCAATGTCTGAAGGTTTATCTTCATATGTAAATCTTAAACAAATTATTTGGAATCTAATAATAAAATTGATGGAAGATTCATTTTCAAAATTTCGTAAATTTTCAAGTTCAGTGCATAGTTATTCATAATCATAACCATCGAATTTGTGAAGGAAAATTGTGATAAATTGGTCCCAACTATGAATAGAGGCATCTAGAAGAGAGTCACACCATATTTTGGCTTTACCTATGAAAGTGAGAGTAAATATCCTACATAGAACACCTTCATCAATATTAGAAAAAGTAGAATTAGTAAAATTTTGAATGAATTGTAAATCATTATCATATGCAAAAGAATTACTCTTACCATCAAACTTTACGTTCAACAAGAGTCTTACAAGTTTCATTGGAGTGGTGGAAGATGAATTTCTAGGGATACAACTCCAAATGAGAAATTTAGAAGGATCCACTATAAATAAATTTTAAAAACTACAAATAAAAAACTTTTCAAAGACAACTTATCGTTGTCTCTCCTTCTAGCACCAAAATGATTAATTGTAAAAAATGACCGAAACCAACAATAGGGAGATCTAATGATCAGGGCCTCAAATTAATCCCTTATCTGTTTAGGATGGTGAATTTGATTATTTTAAAAGGGTATAATTACCCTTACTCTTCTTGTTGACTTGTGATGTTTCTAATTACTTATCAACAACAAGAAGCAAGCAAACTTACCCTCTTTCAATGCACTTGCAAGAAATCGATCCTTAAGCCAGCATAAGGCTCATCCAAGCTACCTATGCAGTTTCTCTAGTGTAAGAGACTTATAAATGATGAAAACTAAATCTAAATGTAAACATGAATGCAAACCTCCTTACTAATGTGGAAAAACAAGACAAACTACTCTAATTTGATACCTAGGAGATAGTTCCCAAATACCATGTGCAAGAATTTAATTGTGATGGGGATTTAACATGCTTTTTTATGATGAATATTAAGCTATCGAATTAGTTCTAACAACTGATATTTTTAATGTAAAACATTCTCTGTTTAGAGATTTAAAATGATAAAAACATGTGTCACTAAAATATGTAAATAGTTCTCTCAATTCCAATGACAATTATATTTATTTAATATGGAAATTTTTAGAGTAATAGTTACTCATAAATTTGTTCAAATACAAGAGAAAATCAAGAATATATAGCAAATCTATAAAACTATTAGATTACATAGATGTTCTAGTATACAAGAATTTACATATTAAACAAAAGAGTAAAACATGGAATTACTGATACATATGTCATTAAATGAATAATATTTTATTAATAAATAAAAGTATCTGAAAATACAATCTTAAGCCTAGATGTCTTGCTTTGTTTTACAATGGATCTCTTCAACAATCTTCCCAATACTTTCAACTCTGTCATTTGAGAAGAGAGTTGCAATAGTGCAAAATCTCCCTCTACAATAAAAAATTAAATCTTAAAAGGAAAAACCCCGAGAAGCTCATACCTGAGTATTCCTCTCAAACTATAGTAAAAATCCTCCTGACAAAAGTGCTAAGAATATCCAATTTGCAGAAAAGAGAAACCCTCTTTCCTTCTCCAAACCTTTTTTTATAATTACAAAAAGGAGAGTTGTTGAAAAAAATGGCTAAGATATTCGATTTTAGTTGGAAAAAATCTCTCTTTTCTTCTTGTTGGTGCAATTTCATTGCTCCAAAAATTCTTGGGCCATATCTTCCAACTAGCTCTACAAAAAAGCCAAAAACAAAATAAAAATCCAACTAAAATTGCACACAAAACTCAAAATACATGTTGAAAATAGTAGTGAGAAATTTATTCCTTGATTTGTGCCTTAATTTAAGGAGTCAAACTAAAGTTCCTTCTTGTGCATGCTCAAGTTCCTAAAATTATGAGTCCCTAAAAATTAGGATGCGTTAGGTTGGAGTTAGCTGATGTTTTAAATTGAAGGTCGAATTCTTGATTTTCTAGTGTGAGTTAATTGAGGAAAAACACAAGTGATTGAGTTTCAAGTGGTTGACTTGAGATAGGATGAGTTACACAAGCAGTTAACTCATGCCAACTCAATCAATCACAAAAGAATTCCTTAATTAGAAAATTCACTAATCTTAGCTATCTGAATTGCTTTAAAAGGAGGAATGAAGGAACAATATAGTCATTGTTTTGGTGAGCACGAGTTGTTGATACCAATAAATAGGAAACACAAGTTTATATATGGAGCTTGTAAGAGGAAGAGTGTGTAAGAGAAGCTTCTGCACAAGTTGTAGAGGGCAATAGAGATCAATAGTGTTGCAAAGGTTTCAAGCTTAGATCAAGCAGGAATGACAAATGTGTGTTTCATATTGAAACACTTGTATTTTGGAAGAGATCAATTTCTCAGTTTCTCTATCAATAAAATTCTCGAACAAGCAGAGGGTTTTCCCAGTTGGGTTCCCTAGAAATTTTTGTGTTTTTTAATCGTGCGACTGTAACACCCTCCTCGAACATTTACCCAAGCAACCAGCCATTCGGGTAAAAATGTAACGAGAGGCCACTATGATATGATTCGACCTCCTAAGTCACTTTAAGAAAGTGGAACAGACAGAAATGCACCATACAGACATTTAACATCAGCGCTAGGATCCTCAAGAACCAATCCAACCTTTTTGCCAACCATCCCCTGTGTTATCACTGTAAAACTTCCTTAAAAAGTTTGGACAACTTACATGGTTTCTCAATTCTTGTATCAGTCATGGTCAAGTCATGGTCAAGTCATTTTTATGTTTTAAAGTCTAAGTCATAGGGTTAGAGTCTCATGTCCATCTTCAAATAAAGTTTGATAGCCTCATTCCATGTCCTAGAAGCCTCACCATGTGTTTAGAAGACATATCTCACATAATTTCGGAGAAATTTTGAAACTAGCTAGGAATCCACGTTTTCGTAGCGCAGACAGTGTAAAAATCCTGTTTTGTGCTATGAAATCAGTGTTTTCGCAGCGCGCTGCGAAACCCCTGTAGCAGCCAGTTTCAGCAGAAAAAATTGTTTTACTAGGTAACTTCCAGAAGCTTTCTAGAGCAGTTGAGAACTCAATTTTGCAAACTGAAAGAGGCTTTTCTTCCTAACATGTTAAATTACAAAAACCTCTTTCCGTTTCTTCAATTCCATTCTGAGGTGGGAGAAATGTGTGGTTAAACTTGCGCTACGAAACTGCTGTAGGTGCAGTTTTTCATCTCCTGTTTGACAACTGTTTTTCAAAGACTTATTCTGGGCAGCTGGAGTAGTGTTTCAAAAAACCAAAAGAGGTTTTTGTTCAGCATGGATTTTTTCACAAAAACCTCCTTCAGTTTTTCCAAATACATTTTTTACGAGAAGTTATGACCTCTATCCCAAGACCTAGTTTTCAGCCAGAACAGAGCAAGGGACAGTTTCCTGTTTGACACGTGTTTTTCAAGGACATATTCTGACCAGATGGAGGAATTTTTTAAAAAACCAGGAGAGGTTTTTGTTCTACACATCATGAGCTACAAAAACCTCCTTCAGTTTCGTAAAATGTGTCATGGATGAAGAGATAAAGACTCTGCAATTTTCAAGGATCTAAACCTAAAAACAGGGAAACATGTTCCCTAATTTCTAGGGTTTGTCATCAGCAGTTGGGTGACCACGTGGGAGGCTTCATCAAATTCGACTTCATGGAGTGTTAGGTGTCAAAGAATGCTTTAAATTTTTATATAAGGTTGTTGTAATCATAATAAGGAGTTACACTCCTAGTTGTATTAGGTCACTAGCACTCCTAGTTAACAGCTAGTTCTAATTAATGGTTTGTTTTATGGTTAGAATAGCTCGCTGATGGAAAATTCGAATTCTCTTGATGAGGGATGATGGAATAATAATTATAAATGCTTTATATAGAGCAAGAGGTCGAATTAGCAAAGGGTTGGAGACTTTTTGGCTCAACTGCTGCTCTATGTGCAGACTGTGTATATTTTTAACCTAATGCGGATTTCTACTTAGACAACTCAAGATTCATGAAGAGTTCTTGTATGTTCTTGTTATGATGGAATCTTCTAATACTTACATTGTAGTGGTGTTTACTTATGATTCTCAGAATTCATCACTGATGCTCTGACTTCCTTCATAGATAAACTTACTATGTTTCACTGTTTTGTATTGTCATTTCTACACTCGAACTCTATAATGCCTTGACTTCCATGCTAGGTAGAATGCTTTGGCTTCACTACTCAGGATTCATGAAGGATTTCTTATATTCAGAATGTGTGTTGTCCTTTCCTTAGTTTTGTTTACAGTTGCATAGGTGTACAATCACTCAGAATTCACTGATTGTGCTCTGACTTCCTGTGTGCACTTATGAGCTGTGGTTCCATATATGTGTTGTGTTCTGAATATTCAAATGTTGAATGCCCTGACTTCATGTTAAGCTGATCTTGTTGTGGTACTGAAACATACTTTGACTCCATAGCCCAATGGTAGCCAGCCTTCATCTTTCAACCTATAAACATATACAATTACAAACCATAGAGTTAGCCATCTATTCATATATTTAATCTAAATCATTAACCCTTTGAGAGAGCCCTCTCAGGCTGAGGAGGCTAAGCCTCAGCCAAAAGTTGGTTTGAAAGAGTTACTTGAAGTCTTCCTGGTCTGCAGCCTTCCAGGGCCTGATTTTGAGATAACACCCTGGGTGCCACTGAGCTTTTGGATAACTTGACCTCTAGATGCTTTCATGTTATGGGCATGCTAGCATCCAAGGACCTCTGGAGTCTAGATGCTCTCACAGGCCTGCAAGCCAGTGTCTAGGGATTCTTTTTGTCAGTGTTGTGCCAGCGTCCCCGGGATTTGAGCCACTTTTCCAGGCACAGAGGCCAGGTCACTGCCCAAAATTGAATGATATCTTCAAAACAGTAAAATAACAAGGAAATGACAGTATAAATGAAATCACTTGAATGTGGCCTTGACTAGACCCCTACTAGCCATGACCGACATTTCATCAAACATATCACCAATATGTAATCTACATGTGTAAATAACATATCTAAGTATAGGGGTCTCATACTTAGCTGAGAATCACTAAATAACATTGATGCCTCAACACATCAACTTCCATTTCATCCATTAGGTCATAGATACATTTTCCATTCATTTACAATTAAAAAAATGATGAGATCCATACATAGTTGTTGTCATAAAACACATACATAACCAGCAACATAGCAACATAAATACCAATGAAATCACAGTCATGTAAACCACATATAATCCAATATAATACTCATAGAAATACAAGATGAAATAACCTCATATTGATGAATAAAAATACAAACATGGGATGGGACTTCCACATTCCACCTGACCGTGGAATGGCTGAGCCAAATCTCTCTTCATCCATTCACCCTTGTGTCATATTCCAAGCATGAATGTGGGATCTCATCAAACACATCAATCCAAAACCATCCAGAGCTTCCAGAGGCCAACCACCTCAACCCATCAAACAATGATTCCACCTCACGATCAGACATAACAAAACCAACATTAGATTGGTCTCTATCCAAGCCTTCCAGGGCTCTCGAGTGTTTGTCCAACCAAGTCTCCAGGAGTAGTAACTCAACCCAGCAATGGCTTCAGATTGTTTTTCCAACCAAGGCTACAGGACTAGTAACTCAACACAAGTTGTTACAGGGCTCCAAAGCATTTGTCCAACCAAGACTGTGAGACTAGTAACTATACCCAAGCTAAGGAAACATGAGAACTAACAAAAACAAAACAATGAAAATAAACCCACAATCTCCATAGCTATCTAGGAAATGTCAAGGCTAGGAAATCCACTATCAATCCCAACCATCATCCATGCCAATGATAGATCACAACCAACAAACCACATGCATATGCCATGCATGCCAAAACTAGTGAGGAAAACATACATGCAACTCGGTACCTGTAAGCGAATCTCGTTGTAGTTGCTAATCCCAATGTCCTCTTGCACTTTCCTACTCTTCCTTTGCTTTATTGCTAAAAAAATCCAAGTATGCTACACCCTCCAAGAGTGCTCCAAGAAAATCTCCAATAATATGAGAGAGAGAGAATAATGAGAGAGCTCCAAAATTGAACTGACAAAAGATTACCAACTAACCCTCAAAAGCCTTTTTCTGAATGAGGCCTCTATTTTCTTCATTTTCCACTATTTTCATTCATTTTCCTCCTCACATGCAACCTGTGACCTTTCACCTCCCTTTTCTCCTAATTTCCATTATTTTCATAAATAATGTGCCAAAAACGCCATTTTTCCTTTCCAAATCCTTATCCATTGCATTTGCTAATTTCCTTAGCCATTAATAACCAAATGAACACCCACACTAGGATGTATTTCCAAACATTCAGTTTGGAATAAGTGTCCCATCAACTGTGGTTATTATTTTGCCTTTATTAACTTTTATTACATGGAATTTTCATCAGGGTTGTTACAGTGATTATGATTTTATTTCTATTCCTATTCTGCTGCATCTAGTAGAGAAATTGTGTGTTTATGTGAGAAGAAATTTTATTTCATATTGCTCATATTAGTATATTAGAATTTCATGGATTTTCTACATGGTGTCAGATCTCTTGGAACAAATTTAAGAACAAAACCAGTGAAAATATTCAAGAATAAGGACGTTTGAGGGCTTAGTATTTAGCCCTAGTTCACTGTGTATAGATGGACCTCTCCAATGAAAGTGGGCAACCTCCATTACCCTAAGACTTATCTTCTGTGGAGCAACAGTGAGGCAAGTAGTGGGTAGGTTGAAGACCCTATGAGTTGACATCCTTGATGGACAAAGGAGCATCTAGAGGGCAGATTGTTTTGGCGAAAGATCAGTGACCTAAAGGACTTTCATTCACTGATAATGGCATATTGGAGTTGGAGATGCATGCCTTCAGAGGGAGAGGCCTTGAGAAACAAGGCGAGAAGTGCTCATAATAGAGAATTGATGGACTCGCAGAGCATGGTGGGAAAGAATAAGTCTTCAAATCAGGTTCCGCAGAAGAAAGAAGGGAAATCTTTTAGTTTGGAGGGAGCAGCTGCAACAACGAAGAACATGGTAGTGTTGGAGACAAGTCTAGGTGGATGAGGTTATTACAAGAAGACCTTCCTTGCTAAGAGGAAGTGTTGAAAATAGTAGCAAGATATTGATTCCTTGATTTGTGCCTTAATTCAAGGAGTCAAACTTGAGTTCCTTCTTGTGCATGCTTGAGTTCCTAAAATTTAGGAGTGTCCCTAAAAAATTAGGACAAGTTAGATTGGAGTTAACTGTTGTGTTGAAATTCAAGGTAGAGTTCTTTATTTTCTAGTGTGAGTTAATTGAGGAAAAACACAAGTGATTGAGTTTCAAGTGGTTGACCTGAAGTAGGATGAGTTGCATGAGCAGTTAACTCATGCCAACTCAATCAAGCACAAAATCATTCCTTAAATAGAAAATTCACTAATCGTAGCCATCTTAATTACTTTAAAAGGAGGGATGAAAGGCACAATTTAGTCATTGTTTTGGTGAGCATGAGTTGGTGAGACCAAGTAATAGGAAGCACGAGTTTGTGTGTGGATCTTGTGAGAGGAAGAGTGTGCAAGAGAAGCTTGTGCACAGGTTGGTAGAGGGAAGCAAAGTTCAACAATCTTGAAAAAGTTTCAAGCTTAGATCAAGTAGGAAAGACATGTGTGTCTTCCAGATTGAAACAATGTAGTTTTAAGAGATCAATGCTCAATTTTTCTATCAATAAAATTCTCAAACAAGCAGGTGGTTTTCCAGTTGGGTTCCCTAGAAAATTATATGTTTTCAAATTGTGTGGTTGTGCCTTTAATTATGTTCCTATTCTGTTGCATCTAGTAGAGAAATTTTATGTTTATGTGAGAAGAACATTTATTTCAAATTGTTCATATTAGCATATCAAAATTTCATGGATTTTCTACAATACAAAACTGCGAAAAAAATTACAAATTTAAAACTCATTTAATGAATTAATGAAAAAAAAATGTAAGCTTTTCATTGTTTTCTCATTGAAATTTTATTGGTAAATGTACAATCTGGAATGAATTTGCAACAAAAAATCCTCTTGGTGAGTGAAATCTCTCCAAAATAGACTTAGGATATTAAATCTATGGATTTTCTTGACTTAATGCTTCCAAATTGTTTACAATGAAAATAGCTTTCCAATGAGATCTCATTTACCTCATTTGGTTGAGTAAAACTCAAAATATCAACCTCCAAAGTTTGTGTTACAAAACTAACTATTTGCCGAAAAATACACCATATTGGAAATATTCTATTTTGTTATTTTTGTTTTATTTAACATTTTATTGATTTTAGTAAATCTAAAAATACAAAAATATAAAATAAATTATAATTCAGCTAAATTATATTCAAAATATATAAAGAAATAAAATGAAATAAATAAAACAAATTTTAAATACATTAAAATAAAATATATAAAATCAAATAAAGGGGGTTGTTTCATATGCATTGTGATGTTTAGAATTCATATTTTCTGGGGTTTAATATTGAAGTGGTGTATGTACTTGGAGGTGAGAGGCCCGAGGAAGTTGAGAGTGGGCCTCACCCCACCTCACTAAACTTTAAAACAAAACCAAGATTGCCCTCTTTTAATAGATACATGTGAGGTATAAAAGAGTCTGTCCATTCAGTCAACTCGGGTTTGACCTCCCTCGAAGATTTTGAAGGAGCGTGACAAAAATCTCCTTGGGACGGTGAACCAAAGAATATTTCCTTCAATATTTGTTTTATTATTATATTTTATATAATATATATTTACACCGAAGGTGTTACTTTTTGAAACCCTTCAGCACCGACTTTCGTCTACCATTTTGTTTTGCACCGTTGATTCAAACCAACAACTGTCACTATTCTCCACCATCGGTTCGAGCACAACCACATCCATTAATAAATTCCACCATTTTCCGCTACTCTACCAAGGGGGAGTAATCAGAAGCATCCCCCGACGGTGAATATGTTGACGGGTATTAGCCACAACATGAATGGTGGAGGCGGCAGAGGCGGCAATATTAAGGGAAGAATCAATAATAAAGTTGTGCATAAGAAAAGGACCAGTAAAATATATTAACATATTGAAGTAATTTTATTTACAATTACAAATTATAAAATATAGTGAAATACATATTTACATATTTTATGTCTAGGTAACAAAATTTGTCCAGATTTTGACCAAGGATATTTTCCAAATTGTAAGTCAAAATGAGATCAAACTTGAACTCTTGGAAAGATGGGAAAAATGAAAGCAACGAAATCATCAAAATGAAAATCCAAGAAAAGTGAAAATATCACAAAATAAACCAAAATGGAGGATTCAAGATAGTGTTATTAACAAAATTCATATGGAGGGCCCCATAATAAGTTTTGAAAAATTATGGGGGGTTTTATGGCCACAATAGATCCATGAGTCCAAAACTTTCAAATCTAAAGGGTTTGTTATTGGGAGCAACTTTGAGATCAATCTCTAGACATAAAGGTTAGTGGTCTAAACCTACGCTAGGCCCAGATAGATGCCTCCAAAATAATATATTTTTTTTCTGATGGACTTAGATATAAGAAATCGACCCAATTTACAAGAAATTTGGTGCTTACCTCCCATTTTGTTGTTCCATGTACAAATACCATTAATTATTACATTGTTTGCGATATGCATTGTGCTTATATTTTCCTTGAAAATATGAGATTCAATGTCCAGCCTTTGGATGCTCCCTTTTTCCTCGTCTAGATATTTGATCATATTAAAATCTCATGTAATGATGCATACATCCTTCTGAAGAAACTTTCTTAGCTAACATAGCAAGTTAAGAAACAATGCATTTTCCCCTAAAATATGGGGACCATAGACTACAAATAAGTAACATCATTCCTTTGTTCCTAAGTCCTAGAAGCGACCTGCTAGACTTCTTGGGGTCACTAACCAGTCTAAGGAGACGATTTATTCTAGATTCCATAATATCATTAAACCTCTTACACGACGGCTAGCATTAAGAGCCACAGAATCACATCATTTCCAACATTTTACAACCACCATGTTCTTTTTTGTTGTTGGTTCTGTTGTACCTCTGAGACAGTAGTTGGTCAGGCTACCAATGCCAGAGCATCTAAAATAATTCTTTTTGGGGTTTTTTTGGTTTAAATTTATGGAGACCAATCAATGAAGATAGATGCAAAATTGAAGCAATAAATCCTTTGGGGTATATTAATACTTCAACAAGGGGCTGCTATAAAGCATTACACAGTGATATAGATCAAAATAGTGGTGAGTAGAAGACAATAAAAAATATGATTATCATAGTTTCCAGACTGTAAAACAGAACAATCACAAGTTGGAAAACCTCCTAAACTACATTCCAGAGGTTCAAGGCAGTATACTTAATGCTTACACAAGATGTTGATGATTTATTGATTAGAGGGGATTAGCTACACAAACAATTGCATTAATCTAGTCTCTTAATAGATGATCACTTCAGGAGCTTATAGGAATCAATTGAAACTCTAATTGTTCCTACCTAGATATCTCTGCAAGTCATAAGCATATGAAGAAAGACATAATGATTGAAAAACTGGAAAAACTTACAAGATAACACAAACTGTGCAAGACCATATTCAAAATCCTTTGCTTTGTATTAAGGTTCCAGAAAGATTTAGTACATCAAGAGTCTATAAAAGTTTCCTTCAAAGGTGGCTTCCAAGTTCAAAGTAGCACTAACAGTAAAAAACTTTACAAGCAATGAGCTATGAATTTTCAACTCCGAACCCTTTACAACTCAGAAAAGGAGTTATTTATACAACAATAAAACTACAAATATCTTAAAGCTGTTTTAAGATTTATTCTAGGAATGGAGAAGATCTTCATGGCAAGAAGATAGGGGAAGCTATTGAACTGCTTCTTGCTATCCCCTTTATCCAGGCTGTGCTGGCTTCAGTTGTCTGATATTTTTCCCCTTTAGCTGAGCAATTGTTTGAATCCTTCATGCTGGCCGATTGCTTCTGTTAACCTTTAATCTGATATATTTTCAACTCTGTTTAAAATTCTTTTACTCTCGCTGAATGACCTTTACTGTGATCGCTTTTACCCTTACTGTGCAATTCATATTTTAACTGTGTTTTTCAACAGTAAATCATCTTGGATTTTATGCTACAGGGTGAAGCGATTTGTCATGGTTGTGATATTTGTCTTCAAACTATTATTCGGCTTTTTATTTGTAAGCCTAAAACAGTAATCTTCCAACCTACAAAAACATAAACTTGTTAATAAAAATATGGTGATAGAGGAGGTCGTAATGGCTCTGCTGAGGCTTGAAAGGTTATCAGAAGAAGTCTGGGAAATATCAGAGGCTAAATGATGGCTTAAATGGGCCGCAGAGGCATTCATATGAAAAAGGTTCATTGATCCCGCCGATGCGATATATGTAAAATACATAGTTTTTTTTGAAATAAAACTATGATATATGCATATTTTAAAGGCCCTTCAATCTGCCGATGCGATATTTGTGGAATACATAGTTTTATTAATAAAACTATGGTATTTGCATTGTTTAAAAGGCCTGCGGTCTCGCCGATATGCGATGCGATTTTATTATGAAATACATAGTTTCTAATGAAACTTAAGGGTTTCAGGCTATTTTAATGAGGGAATTAATATATACGGGAAAGGGATTATTTCAAAGATTTAATATATTAAGTTAATGTTAATATGAAAATATGAGTGGAAAGGGAAAATGACTAAGTATAATGCTTTTTAATGAATCATTTGACTTTTCATATAACATCAATACTTAGGGAAAAAATATTTTTATGGGTTTTTACTTTTCCTAGGTAAAAAGGATTTTTACCATAGGAAAAGGGATTTTTAGTGGAAAATGGATGATTATGGTTATATGAAGGGGAAATTAGTAAATATATGAATAAATGGAGATGAATGAGAAGTTAATTTCTTGATTGAGTAGACCTTCATTTGCCTTGTTATAATTGCCTCCTGGACATAGAAACATGATAAATGTACATTTTGTCCAATCAACCATTAAACTTCTGCAACCTTTCTCTACTTACCCTTTCTTACCCTATCATTTTTTCTTCATTTAATGAGTTCATTTAAGCTATCAAACCCTTATCCTTTATTCTTATTTAACAAAAAAAAAGTATCTAGGTCTACCCTTATAACTTCCAAGGGCTCAGATTAAACTGATGAGCACCTTATTATTCTCTACCTAACTACTGATCTGCCAAGATTAAACAGTTTGGACAGATCTTTATTCTCTAACTAGAACATCAAATTTAAAGCATGAAGCAGTCAAGATTAAACAGTTTGATTGTCATGAGTTGTGGCATTTAAAACAAGCTGCACACAATTGTTATTTTGCATAAATAGAGTAGTGGCATTTGGACTTGCTCACTTTCAAAGTTTTATTTGTTTTCTTTCTACCTAACATTTTCTTTTTGCCTTGAGTTTTTTAGAGCAGCTACCCTAACGTTTTCTTTGATATGGACATCATCATCAAAAATATTTTTTAAACTAACATTTTATTCACTATTGTATGTCCATATCCTAACTTATCATTTTTTGAAATATTCTATCTAATCAAAACCAAAAAATGCTACAACATTAGCTCCATCTGGGGAATGCTTTCTCTGGTAGAATGCAAAGAACCTGCAGATCCATGTGCCTTCTCCTCGAGCTATGGAGTCCTTGTTGTAAAAAAATATCACACTAACATCTTGCAAAGGAATAGAAAACCAAAGTTATATAAAATGAAAACTATTTCACCTTTTTAGTACTGAATATAATGTTTGAGAAACCTTCCATTTACAGGATAAGTGGAATATTGCCCCTCAAGATTCTGCAACACAAAAGTGTTGTTACCCTTTGCTTCAGCAATTGCTAAAGGTCCAAACCACAAATTATCGAATTTTCCATGCTTTCCTTTCTCTTCCCTTCTAGCATCCCATCTTAGAACTAGATCACCTTCCTTAAGGTCCCTTTCTCTGGCTCTTATATCAAACAAGACCTTCATCTTGTTTTTATATTTCTGCAATTTGTATTGAACTTCATCTCTGTTTTCATTAAGCTCAATAATCTGATTGATTCTTCGTGAAAAATCATCAGGTTCATTTGTTGCATCCTACAGAAATTTTAAAACAGGGAAAGCCAAATTAGTAGGGAATATTGCATCTTTCCCATAGACTAATTAAAATGGAGATTTTCCAGTTGATCTCTTTGGAGTAATCCTGTTTGCCCATACTGCATAAGTCAAATGTGAATCCCATCTCTTCTTATGATCAGCTAGTGTCTTTTTTATTACCTTTACCACACTCTTGTTTGATGATTCTACAAGGCCATTACCCTGAGGGTAATATGGAGTTGAATGATGTAGCAAAATCTAATATTTTTGGCAAAAGTCAATCATTTTAACACTAGAAAAAGATGTTACATTATTAGTTACAATTTGAGTTGGGAAACCAAATCTAGCTAAGATGTTCTCCTCAATAAACTTAATTACTACTGCATCAGTAGCATTTCTGACTGGAATTGCTTCCACCCATTTAGTAAAGTAATCTGTTGCAGTGAGCATCCATCTATGCTGATTACTTGATGTGGGGTGAATCTCTCCAATGAAATCTAATCCCCAATAAGAAAACGGTGTTGAAGCTATTGATGGAACAAGTGGAAAAGCTGCTAATTTCTGTTTTCCAGCAAACATTTGGAAAGGAACACAACCTCTTACCTTTGCCCCTACTTGTAAAAATAATGTGGGCCAGTAAAATCCTCCCCTCAGAATATTGTATGCTGTAGCTCTCCAAGCATAGTGTCCCCCACAAAATCCTGTATGAAACTAATCAATAATTCCCTCAGTTCCAGATTCTATTAAACACAATAACAAAATGTTGAGTGGATCTTTCTAGTATAAATTTGCGTTAATAATATAGTACTTGATTGATTTCAACTTGAGAGTTTTACACTAGATTTTGGAGAATGATGTTGGACACTCAAAATTGGTCAAGAAATTAACAATATCTTGATACCAGTTTGATAGCATGTATTTTTAATCAATGTGTATTGGACTGATCTGTTCTGAAGGTGGAGGTTCTTGTGGATTCTCCCCTGTAGGATGAAGGGCAGGTTCTTATGGATTCTTCCCTTGTATTTCTAAAACAGGATTGATTCCAAGTACTTTGCAGTTGGATTCAACTAGAAGCTTATCTAGTCCTTGACCTTTTACTAGCTTGGTAGTCTTGATAGTTAGATCAAACTCTAGAATTTGAGTGATCCATCTACCTCTTTTCCCATCAGTGTCTAGTTGGGTTAAGACAAGTTTCACAACACTATTTGGGAAATAAGCAGTAATAGGTGAGTGTAAGACATACATCCTGAATGATTTTAGGGCTTGGATAAGTGCATAGGCTTGCTTCTCAATGATGTCATACTTCAGCTCAACATCTCTCATAACCTTGCTGAAAAAGGCTATGGGTTGGTCATGGGAATCTTTGTTTTTCTGTAATAAAATAGCAGCAAGGGTTGTTTCAGAGGAAAAAGAGAAAATACTAAATGGCTTGGTATAATCGGGGCTGGCTAAGGTGGGAGCTTCAGAGAGGGCTCTTTTTATTTGTTCAAATGCATGCCTAGAAGAGGGAGTCCATTTGACTTCATGATCCTTTATATCTTTCACTATCTCTGCATAATTGGGAATGAATCGCCTCACAAAATTAATCTTGCCCAGAAAAGCTTGAATCTCCTTTTTGTTTCTAGGCAAGGTCAATGATTCTATGGCATATACTCATTTGGGATCAATTACTAAGCCCTCCTTTGAAATAATATGGCCCAACAATTTTCCTTCTTTAACAGCAAACAAGGACTTCTTTGGGTTCAGTGATATTCCAAATTTTCTACACCTATCAAAAACCTTCATCAAGTGCTTTAAATGTTTCTGATCAGATTTAGGAAAAAAGTTATGTCATCAAGATAAATAACTATGAATTTATTTACCTGACCCATGAAAGTGATGTCAATTGCTCTTTGAAACATTGCTCCAACATTGGTCAAGCCAAATGGCATCCTGGCATACATGAATGTACCCCAGGGTGCTGTAAAGGTTGTCTTTTCTCTGTCTGCTGTATCAACATTTACCTGGTTATATCCTGAAAAACCATCAAGCATAGACAGTCTTTGTGCTCCTGAAACCATTTGTAGTAACTGGTCCATTTTGGGCAAAGGATAATTATCTTTTAATGATGCCTTATTCATATTTATAAAATCCACGCAGAGTCTCATTTCTCCATTTTTCTTTCTAACAGGAACTAGATTGGCAACCCAGTTAGAATATCTAAGAGGGAGGATGATCTGCGCATCTAACATTTTTTTAATTTCTCTTTCTACTGTTGGTAGAAGAGCTCGATTTATCCTTCTAAGCTTTTGCTGATACGGTTTTGCTTCTGGCTTCAGAGGAATTTTGTGTTGTATTAACGATGTGTCATATGTCTTTAAATCAGCGTAAGTCTAGGCAAACACGTCTTTATACTTTTGCAGCAACGTAAAATATTGCGCTTTTATTTCTGGGTCTAGAGATGCACACAGTTTGATGTTTTTATCATCTTCAACAATTCCGATGTTAATCTCTTCAACGTCATCTTCTCAAGAAATTGACTGCGGGTTTTGGAAAGCATCATTATGATTGAATAATTTTTCTAAAGGAATGAGTCCCTTTGGAATAAAATTATTTGACAATTGAATAATGTCGTGATTAGCAATTCAGGCTTTAAAATCCGAAGTGTCATTTTCTTCTGCGTTTTCACTTATTTCAGCTCTGTTATCATCAATTTGCAGAAACAAAAAATCATCTATTACCTATAAAAATGATTTCTTTTTTTTTCCCTTAAGGAAAAAATCGTAATTTTATTCATGTTGATAAAATTACATTTTGTAGATGGTTGAAGCATATGCATATGGTTGTTCCTGTAATAACAGGCAGCATAACAAAATTAAGAACACAGAGTAATAAAAGACTGTTCCCGTAATGACAGGAATACAACAGAATTAAAATTGTGTCTACAGGCCTATATTTTTCTTCCTTTTTTCTTCTCCACTTTACGCCAAACTCCAGTGTTGGCAGTGGGGTCAATAATGGCAAGTTGATTTTCCTCTATGTGCCCAGGTTGTTCCTTATCCGAGTCCGATCCTTCGGGGCTATGTGCTCGTTTGGCACCGCTGATTTCCAGCTGTAATTCTTGATGCCTACCATGCTATTTGGCTCTATTTTGGGCTCTTCAGTGTCTTCTTCCTGCATTTTTTCCTGTGTCCTGTATATGTCTGTGGGCTCCGTGTTTAGTGCCTCCTCCTCCAGTGGTTCGGTGTGCTGCCAACCTTTTGGCTTTTTCTGTTGTTTCTTATTACCTTTAGGCTCCTTAGAGGTCAGTGGGCATGCATATTGTAGGTGCCCTGTCTGTAAACAGCTGCGACATCTGAATGTCGTGTTCTCATAGTCTAGTTGTTGCACCCACAGTGAATTATTGAAATTCAAAGTGATGTGATCTGGAAGTCCTTGACTTAGATCCACCTCTACACATATTCTGGCATATGTGAAAATTCCCCGATTGGCTCTGTCTTCGTCTATTTTGAGATGTTTTCCTAAGGAATTCCCAATGGCTGTTAAAGCTTTCCGATGCCAAAAATGCAGTGGTAGGTTGTGCAGCCTAACCCAAACTGGCATTGTCGATACTACCATGGTATTGGCGTCGAAATCCGGGAACCAGGGTGTGAGGAAGAGACCAGCATTGCCCCAAAACCAAGGCCCCTGATTAATGATATTGTCTCTTTCCAGCTCTGTGTTAAATCTGACTATAAAAAAACCTTTAGGGCATAGATATATTTCACAATTGGATGTCCATGATGTATAAATCCATTGATGCAGTGCATCAGCTTTGGGCCAATAACCGTTAAATCTGCATATAACAGCGTTATGAGTTAAATCTGAGTATAGATCTGTTACCTCCGGCATTGATACCGTAAGCATGGGTGCTTCTGGCTTTTGTTCCACGATATAGGGTCCTGGAAGCTCTGGTGTGGAGGCTGGTTTGTGTTGCATTGGTTCCTTTCCTTTGACTGCATCGCGGAAGGAGCCTGTATTTTTTGAGCTGGTTCCCTTGCATCCGCCGCGGAGTCTCAGATTGAGGATGATGGTTGAATCTTTGTCAACTCCATATTGCTGGAGGGTATGTTGGTCCTGCATACAGAATCCTGAGAATAAGAGACTTTGGTATGCTGCCGGAATCCCCAGTTTGATCTGGATCTGCTTTTTTAAGTCCAGAACCTCCATCCCTTCCTTGATTTGTACACAACAGTGTCTTCCTTCTATCGATCTGATAAATATTTGTTTCAGATCTGACGAATCAGCCTTATTCAAGCCCTGGTTTTCATGATTGTTCTCCAGGTCTGGCGCGTCGGAGAAGGGCTTTCTTTCTCTTGTTTGCAGTATTCCAGATGCAGCTGATGCGGCTCCAGTGACCATGTCCATGCCCCTCTTTATTGTTTTGTTTTCCAGATCTGGCGTTTGGAAAGCAGATTTGGGGGTTTTTTGTTGTTCCTCTGCAATGTGTGGCTTTCCATCTCCTATCGTCCATTTTTTTGATTCAAAAGCGTTTGATTCTGAGCGTGCCTTGTTTGATTCATGACCAGAGGTTCGTGGTCGCTTCTTCCAAGGGCTCTCTGATGTCAGATTTGTGCTGCCCCTCCTTCTTCCGTCTGGAAATGGGGGAGCAGTGTTCTCTCCTGTTCGCGCGGCCAACTCCAGCCCGTCCACTCCATGCTTACCCTTAAACGCATTTAGATGTTGCGGATCAGGGTAGATTTGCGCTTTCGATAGCGGATCTGGTCGTTGGCGGAATATGTTACCCTGGCTGTAACCTGTTACCGAAAGAGCGAAAGATTTATCTTGATAAAAACCCTTAAACAGATAGTAAGGAGTCATCCATGACCTGTATGCATACCAATCTTCATCCGGGGACCGATTTGTTGCAGAGAGATTGTGGTTTAGTCCGCTGCAGTACCAGATCCGTGACGGCGCATGCGGTTCGGCTGGTTCGGCGATCCTCCCGGGGTTCTCAGTAGTCTCTGCCTCTTCGCAGCGCAGTGTATCGGCGGCACCGAAGGTAACCCTAGCCATTCTCGCTTCAGATCGATACTTGATATTTTATTAATATGAATATTGATAAATTTTCTAACAAACCTAAAAATGATTTCAGTTGTTCATCGTCTTCAAATATTTGCCAATGTTTGAGGTTATCAGGGATAGAAGGCCTATATTTGACTTGAATCTGATACAATACATCAATATGATCAGGGATTTTAAAAGCCCTAGCAAAGACAGCTAAGGCATCTGTGTGAACGTTCTGGTTTTTGGGAATGTAAGTCAAATTAAAGGCATCAAAAAGATTTTCAACTGAATCCCATACCTCATTTCGATAGGACCGAAGTCTTGGGTGCTTGGTTTGGCAAGCATTTTTTACTTGTTTAACAATAAGCTCAGAATCGGTAAAAACACTTAAGTTCTGGATTTTTAGGCTTTTGGCTAGCTGCAATCCTAAAAGGAAAGCTTCATATTTAGCAACATTATTAGTGACTTCGAAATCTAATTTACATGATTGTGTTATATTTTCCTTTTCAGGGGAAATTAAAACTACACCACCTCCTGCCCCATCTTTTATGCTAGAGCCATCAAAGAACAGTTTCCAAATATCTGTTTGGTTTGGTTCAAGACTTTCAACTACTTCTTCAATTTTTACTTGAGTTTTATGTTGGCTTGAAGTGAGCTAAAAACAACCAAAGTCTTTATCTATTGCATAAACTGGATGGTTCCTTGGTTGGTCAGTATTACAAACAGTATGTGCAAATCTTACCTCTCTATATAATCTCAATTGCTCTCCTCCATAAATAGGAATAGTAGCATATGAAATGTCCATCTGTAGAGTTCCCCCTAGTTTGGCACAACATGACCTAGAAAGGAGCATTCCAAACTTGGGAGGAATATCTATAACAACAATGTCAAGCACTACACTTTTAATTGGGATTTGGGCAAGGGTAACCACTAAATCCTTGATAAATCCCAAACAGGGAACCCTTTTGGAATCAAAGGTGTACAGGTCATGGTAACATTTAGTGATATCTAATTTAAAAATGCCCATGATGGATTTAGGCATAAGGTTGTGTGATGCTCCTGAATCAAGCATACAATTGTATAACATGGAGTCATTTGTTTTAAGAGTTACATAGAAGGGAGGAACTATCTCATCTATCATGTCTGAACTAGGGCCAAAGACTACTACTGGTTTTTCATCTTGTAGACTTATGACATCACCTTCAACATCAACCGAGGTGTTTTCTATCCATTTTGTCACTTGGCTTTTGTAACCAGGGTTTTTAGAAAGTTATGATAATGGAATTGGGATCTTAACCCTCTCTAATTCCTTTTCAACATTAAATGCAGTCAAAATGTTTTTACCAGCTTGGGCAGTATCATTTGATTGATCTAATGACTGAATAAGAGTTGTTTCAGCTTCAGCGGTCTTGGTACATGGTTCAATCACTGGATTTTCCTTTGGAGGTCTCCCAGGACTAGGCCTAGGCCTAAGATCATACCTTTTGTTTAATTCTACAATTAAAAATTTTGAAAAAGCATGATATTTAGATACCTATGCAGCTTCCTGTTCCTCTTGAACCTGATTCTGTTGTGAGAGAGGAATGATGGCTGTTTGATTGGAAGAAGAAGAATCCATACTATTAATATCTTCAGTAATTGTCATAGTATTATCATCAGGTTGTTGGTCATCTATCAATAGAGGAGTAAGAACTTGTTGATCATTGGTAGGTCTCTGATGAATTTGTAGTGGTTGGTTTCTCTTATACTGACCTTGATTTTGGTTTTGAGGTCTAGTAACTATTTGTTGTATTGTTCTAGGTTGGGTCTCAATCTTTGAAATCATATTTGATAGGTTTCTAAGAAGAGATGTTATTTCATCTATTTTTGAATCTTTCGACTTAGTCTTTGAGGAACTAGAGGCTTCTTAAGCAGATTTAAGTTTTCTTTAGGCCTTTTCTTCCTTAACTTTTAAAGATGTTGAGGCTGACCTATTTGCTTCTACTTCTATGGCGTCTATTTGCATGTCTTCAAGAGTTCTTGAAGTTCTCTCACATAGCATAACAACAAAGTCATCATCAAAAGCTTTAGAAAATCTGGACTTAGCTGCTGCTACAGGAGTCTTACAATCAACAGGCATTTTGTGATAGAGTTTGTTAAATCTCTTGATAAAATCTGCAACTGGTTCACTGAATTTCCTTTTAAGCTCTTCAAATTCTATGAGGAAATAAAGAGGATCCTTTTTGACACCCCATTGATTTTTGAATATGGTAGTAAGATCTTCCCAATTTCTAATGGAATCTGCTTGTAACTGCCTAAACCAAATCCTCATGTTTCCTTCTAATGATTATACAAACAATCTCACATAAACATTCTCTGCTTCTATGTTCATGTTGTCGGCAAATTCAAGGAAAGCTTGAAGATGGTCTTTAGCTGAGGGACAAGTTTTTCCATTGTATTTGGGGAGGTATTTTAAATAACCAGCTGGGAATGCATCAAGGTTATTAGGTAAGACTAAGGCAACATATATGGCCTGTACAATTGGTCGGAAATCCATGAAAGTAGGTGGTGTATGAGGTTGTCCAAGTGGAGTATGAAGTGTTTGTGTGGATGTAGAGGATGAAGAAGAAATAGAGGAAGAAGATGATGATTTAAGCGTTGGTGAACTAGTTGGAGGTGAAGGAGGAGGAGATCTCCTAAAAGACTTCAAAGGAGTCTTAGGAACTAACTTTGGGACCTGAAAAGGAATACCTTCTTTTGATTCAAAAATAGGATTGGTATACATAGAAAAGGTCTCTTCAGGTTGTTCATAAGAAGAAGCTTCAAGTTTATCAAAAATTGAAGGAAATGGATAAATGGTAGGGGATATGAAATCTGTGGATTTATATTCAGGTAGATTAACACCCAAATCAGATTCAGTGATAGGTGATCCTAGTGGTAGTGTGGGTCTAGGATGAGATTCTAATGAGTGAATACGGTATGTTGACTTGAAATCAACTCCTCTGTTTAGAAGTTCAGCAATCCTAGGTGATAAATGGGAGTAATCAGGATCAGCTGGGATATTACTGAAGGGGTCAAATGATTCTACTTCTTCAGATTGTAGGACTGAAGAGGAAGAAGAGGATGATTGGTGGTGTCCCCTTTTAGATCTGGCTTTTCTCAAAAACCTTTCAGGATCTGACAGAGGTTTAACTATGTCAGCTTTTGAACGAGATCTGGTATGTTTATAAGGTGCTAGCTTGGGAGTTTGGAGTCACCAAGGTGAATGATTTTAACCTTCTAAATCCTTTAATCACCTTTTAAAGGAAAAGAATGAATGAATATCGTTGTCCCAAGGAAACTGGAATGAAATTCGAATCCCCTGCAACGGCGGCAGTGTGATGTTGTACCTATGAGATAGTAGTTGGTCACGCTACCAATGCCAGAGCATCTAAAATAATTGTTTTTGGGGGGTTTTTGGTTTAAATTTATGGAAGACCAATGAATGAAGATAGATGCAGAATTGAAGTAATAAATCCTTTTGGGTATATTAATACTTCAGCAAGGGGCTACTATAAAACATTACACAGTGATATAGATCAAAATAGTGGTGAGTAGAAGACAACAAAAAATATGATTATCACAGTTTCCAGATTGTAAAACAGAACAATCACAAGTTGGAAAACCTCCTAAACTACGTTCTAGAGGTTCAAGGTAGTATACTTAATGCTTACAAAAGATGCTGATGATTTATTGATTAGAGGGGATTAGCTACACAAACAGTTGCATTAATCTAGTCTCTTAATAGATGATCACTTCAGGAGCTTATAGGAATCAATTGAAACTCTAATTGTTCCTACCTAGATATCTCTGCAAGTCATAAGCATATGAAGAAAGACATAATGATTGAAAAACTGGAAAAACTTATAAGATAACACAAACTATGCAAGACCATATTCAGAATCCTTTGCTTTGTATTAAGGTTCCAAAAAGATTTAGTACATCAAGAGTCTGCAAAAGTTTCCTTCAAAGGTGGATTCCAGGTTCAAAGTAGCACTAACATTCAAAACTTTACAAGAAATGAGCTATGAATCTTCAACTCCGAACCCTTTACAACTCAGAAAAGGAGTTATTTATACAACAATAAAACTACAAATATCTTAAAATTGTTTTAAGATTTATTCTAGGAATGGAGAGGATCTTCATGGAAAGAAGATAGGGGCAGCTATTGAATTGCTTCTTGTTGTCCCCTTTATTCAGGTTGTGCTAGCTTTAGTTGTATGATGTTTTGCCCCTTTAGCTGAGCAATTGTTTGAATCCTTCACGTTGGTTGATTGCTTCTTTTAACCTTTAATCTGATATATTTTCAACTCTGTTCAAAATTCTTTTATTCTGGTTGAATGATCTTTACTGTGATCGCTTTTACCCTTACTGTGCAATTCAGATTTTAACTGTGTTTTTCAACAGTAAATCATCATGCTACAGGGTGAAGCGATTTGTCATGGTTGTTATATTTGTCTTCAAACTGTTATTCGAGTTTTTATTTGTAAGCCTAAAACAATAATCTTCCAACCTGCAAAAACGTAAACTTGTTAATAAAAATATGGCGATAGAGGAGGTCGTAATGGCTCTACTAAGGCTTGAAAATTTATTAGAAGAAGTCTGGGGCATATCAGAGGCTAAATGCTGGCTTAAATGGGCCACAAAGGCATTAGGAGGTTTTCCTGTGTTAAAACAGGCAAACAGAGCAAATGGCCTTTTATGCGTCAAATGGGAAAAACATTCTTCTTTTTTACCACTGGGCGAAAAATGAAGAGTAATGGAGCGAAAAAGGAATACAGAGGGATTAATATAGGCAGGAATGGATTAATCATTGTTAAAAACATGATTTAGCAGTTAAATAATGCTTTTGAGTCATTCCTGTGTTTAAATCGAAAAATTGATTTTAGACAGAAAATATTTGAAAAACATAATATGCGGATTTGAAAATTTATGAATTCAGGCGGATATTAGCATCGGGTCTGGGTCTTCCATATTGGCTATTGCAATTGGAGTAGGTAGGGGGTAGCTCCATTACAAAGGATTGCGATTATGAGCGGACGCAACTGTTGTAGGGAAAAGTATCCGACTCGGATGACCCTATCCCACTCTAAGGGTGATAGTACCTCAGCAACAACTGTAAAGAAAACTACTTAAGGTTTACTTCTTTACGAAAGCAAGAGAGAATGAAGAAATGCACTAACCGTTGCCTTGCGCTTAATGTCGAATCCAAACTCTTCTCTTTGCTGCTTGCTCCCAGCTCCTTGCTCTTTTGCTAGCCCAGCTACGATGAGATCCTGCAAAATAACAAAGAAGGAAACTACAAGAAGCATGCAATCATAACTGATTCAAGGATTAGCATAAATCAAATACATAATTATCACAATACATCATTGAAACAAGTGCATATAGAAGAACCTCAATAGCTTTTATTAATGGAAGAAGTAAAGTTCTGAGAGTGTTACAACCATTGAAGGCCCCAATCCAGCAACACCTCCCAGAAGAAAGAATTTCTCCTCTTCACCTCCTTCAAGCAATCACCCAATAGTTCTATAGTGAAACCAACAGAATATCATTACTTTGCACAAAATTCCAGCCTCTTGAGCTCATAGGAGAGATCTCAATATATAGATGAATTGAGAAAGGATGAGTCATCTTGCAACTGATGTGTAGCTGCCTTGTGTCCTCTCTCTCTTCAGTTGATCTTCAGTTCTTGAGTCCACTTGGAGAACCTTGCTTCCACTTGGAGAAACAGAGCCTCTGACTCATCACAAGGCGAAATCCCTGATCCAAGTGTCATTTTTGGAAGATTCCAGAGCAATGACTCAGTGTGCCACTTGTCCCATCTCGCTCAGCGCAGGTGGCCTTTGTTCTACCTGCTTTGCAACGCAGGTACATCATGGAGGAGTTGAGTTTCAGCGCAGAAGCCTAGTGGAGCACCTGCTTTGATTTCAGGATTGCTTGTTTTTGAGTGTTTTCAGGTGGAGAACTGATCTGAGAGCTGTTGGTTTGCTGACCTTGTTCCTCTAGGGGTAGGAACATCATGTTTAGGGACTTTGGATCCCTTGGATTATTGAAAATTCATGCCTGATGCTGCAAGGCACAAAATTGTCTATAGCAGATGCCCCCTAAAGTATGAGGTCGTTTATCGGGTGAAATTCTTTATTAGGAGGATCCGAAGTTCATTCAATCTGCTGAGAAGTGTCCTGTAATAAGATACAATACAATACATTATTTTTCATACTTTTTCATGATCTAGATGAGGCGGGCATTCCCATGCTCAGCTTTATAAATTCATTTTGGTACATAGAACAGACGATCGTCTGATGGTAGACTGATAATTCTCTGCTGAAATTATCATCCTTTGAGAAGGATGATCATCTGCTAGAATGATGTACACATCAAATGTCTTTATATCCTGAATATATATCGCAGCCCGGATGGATGAAACTAGATCCGGGGTCTTCAATCTCTTCCGATCTTGACTCGATGTACAAGTCGATCCATGTGAGAATTTCTTGAAGTCGAACATGGAAAGACATCGCTTGATTACCGGTCAATGATGTAAACCGTTAACAAGCGCGAGAGGAATCACCGATAAGGATGATGACCCTCAAGGTACGGCAGTACAATTCACATGGTGGGAATAAAGGACTTGGCGTCGACCACCATGCAAAATCTTCTGGTCGAAGGTCATTGATGTATACCTGTCGCCGGAAGTGAGAAACTTGCCATTGAGGCATGCAAGCTTCAAAGTACTGAAGGGGTTGTTCCTAGATCAACTCCTTGGATAATGAGCTGATGTCGACAAGGAGCGATCCATCAAAGGAGGGCCTTAATGAATCCCACATCAGTGACACGAAACGGAGCTAGTGATTGTGATGAGGTGAAAACAAACTGTGATGTATGATTCAGGGTGGCGGTCATGAAATGGATGAAGGACAATGTATGGCAGTGGATGGGACACGGTTGACTCTTTGCAGAACAACATCTCTTGAACATATAACGACACTGATGTGATGGATTGGTAGCATTAACCCAAATGTGGATGGTGTGGCGAGGACAATGGTGATGAGACCGGTGAATGAAGCAACCCAACTCAATGTGATACGGAGGACAAAGTGTCATGTTCAAGAGCGACTTGCTACCATTAAAGCTGTGAGGTTCTCCCAATTTTTCCCCAATCATTGCTGACCAGTACCTCTTTATTTTTATCAAGCTTGAGGAGGATAACATATGCTTGTTCTATAACCTGCCCTTCGGGCAAGCCCATCGCTATGTTTTAACGAGCCTAGCGATAGGGAAACTCGTTCTCGTCTAAAGACAAGTTTGTCGCTATTTAATGAATTTAACGAGTCTAACGACAAGGATAACTCGTTCCTTTTCATTTTTAGAGAGTCTGAAAAGGTACATAAAGTCAACTCCAGAATTCCTTTTTCGTCATCTAATCCCTTAAGTCCGAAAAAGTATAAAACAATACAGAAGGGATGAATTTTCGATTGCTTTAACAAGCCGAACAAAACAAGCGCTCGATCTTTTTGTGCAATAATCCCTCAGGTCCAAAAAGATTAAAATCTAGAGGAGGGATAGCTCTTCTGGTTGTTTAACGAGCTGGAAGGCCAAAACTCGGCAAACTTTTCATATTTTACGAGTCAGGAGAAAAGAGCTCAAAGAAGACTCGTCTTTTGAGGAACGAGTGATAAACAGGGATAGCAGCAGATTCCAGGTACAGGTTGGAATTTTCCAATCACGGCAGTGTCACAAGGATGGCTAAGTGAAATCACTCTTCGCAGTTGTTCCTCAAAATGGGTAAACAAACATATGGAGATGAACGATTGGCCAAATGAACGGATGGAGGTGAGACTGCAAGAACACGACCAAGGGCTTTAATATGGCTGTCAAAGGTTACATTTACCAAGGTTATTTACCGGTTCATTTTTTCTGGGTGAGCTTGAACTCTAGGGGAAGATTGCTCACAACTTATGTTTATTTTTTAACGAGCATGAACTATGTGCTAAAACTGCTCGGATCTTGCGTTTATTTTTTAACGAGCATGAACTGTGTGCTAAAACTGCTCGATAGATAAGTTTGCATGCCCCAAGTATAATAATGCAAATCGAGGTGCATGCCCCCCAAGCTTCATTGCATCCAACTCGGTGGTTGGAATGAAGGTTTACCTCGGGGATTTGTTTCATTTTTAATGAGGTTGACACAAGATAGGAACTATCCTCGACTCCTTGTTTCATTTTTTAACGAGGTTGACACAAGATAAGAACCGTCCTCGGCGCCCACTGTATTTATAGTATTTCTATTAGGGCGATGATCCATGCCGACAAAATATTTAGGAATCTTCCGAATCCAACCAGAAGATTGGATTAGATTTCATTTTGTAGGTTTCCACCGTGGCCACTCCCGCCAGATTATTTGGAGGCGGTAGGGCGAAAGTACCCATTAAGGCAGGGTCTTTTAGGAGGCCTACTCCGATATTTTGGAGCGAATGATTCCTTCCATGGATCATTGGAATGCTTCCCGTAACTTGTGGACTGCTGGGGAGAAAATTTTGTTGGTCGACGATTGTAATTCCTCCTTGGAAGGGAAATGCAATCTTCCTGAAGTAGGTCGACACAACTGCGGCCATGGCATAGATCCATGGTCTTCCAAGTAGGATGTTGTAATAGAGGTTTCCATCAATTACTTCAACATCAATTCCTACTGTTTTGCCCCCCAGTTCAACTTGCAAGTTACTTAAAATCCCGTATGGAGTGTATGATCGTCCATCAAATGCTTTTAACGTCGTTGACGATTTCGACAAGGGTGGTGAGCCTAAATCTTTCCAGCAACTCATCGACATAAGAAATGTAGATGCCCCCTCATCAATAATTGTTCGATGAACAGTTTTGTTGAGGGCTTTCACTTGAATAAGGAAAGCTAGTTGAGCTGGTAACTGAGGGTCATATCCTTTATGATCAAAGGCCACAAGATTGGAATCCATTGGGCCAATCCTACCTATTGCTGATAGTAAAGCTTGCTCTTGGGAGGGGCAATTTTGTGGTACCTCAAGTGTCGACATAGTGGACGGCGATTGGGCCAGGTCCTTTACTATATTATAATTCTGTGCTCCTTTGGCACGAGGATTAAATGTCGATTTGTGTACTACTCCCTTTGGCGACTTTATCATCGGCTCAGGAACGATGGGTGGCACAAATTCGGTCAAAGTTGTTGTTGAACTACTAGGTCCTTCATTAACCTTGTTGTTCGACAGCTTTGGATTCCCGTAATTTTTATTCCTTGTCAAAGCATTATTCTGTTGCTTTGAGGTAGACAACATAAGCACTTGGGATCCAGAAGCATTTTGATTAGCAACCAGATTTTGACCTGGATTAGGAAACGGATCAGTCAATACTGCTGGGGTTTTTGAACTCTTGAAGAGTTTCTTAACTTCAGCTATATGTGGACAATATTTCGTCCAATGATCCTCATCGCATATATGACACCCTGCCGGGGGTTTCCTTTTTCTCCCTGTCTTTTTCTTCTTGCCCCCTGGTTGCTTCAGTTTTTTTCCCTTGTCGGTCGACATGGAATTTACTTCTGAGGCAAGAAGTTCTTCATTTGCATTTTGACTATAAATTTTGCGCTTGCCAATCACGCCATCGCCGGCGTGAGAGTCATTGTTTGATTTAGGAGGAGGAGGAATTGAGAATTCCGGTCTAGGGGCGTCAGGTATTTTGTCGTAGAGCGTGCCGGACTGAGTATAGACCAAGTCTAGATATTGTGCACGAGCGATAACTTGCTCCTCTGTTACGACTCCCCCCTTGGCCACATCTTCCGTTATAGCGGGAAGTAATGACTTTATAAACCATTCAGCTAACAGCTGATCGGGAACGTATGTTTTCACCATCCTACGACGACGACACCACTCATGTATATGATCAGATATATGGGTGGCCGTCGTCTGTTTGAAGTTGGTAAGGAGTTTTGTTCCCGTTTCATACGTTATCGGTAATTGAAAATGGGTTAAAAAGGTTGTGGCTAAGGTACTGAAGTTGTCGAACGAAGCTCTAGGCAATTCAATGTACCATTTTGCCGCTGGACCCGTCAACGTCCTCTGAAAGAGGCGAAGTCTTATCAAATCATCATTCAAGGTGTTCGATGAACACCATAGATGGAATGTCATCACATGATTCGACGGGTCTTCACCCGGATTTCCATTAAATTTAGGAATATCTGACGGAAGTTTATGTGGAATCGCTGGCCACCAAGGGGCATAAGCAATTGGATCATTCGTCAGCCGGTTTAGATCTGGTAGTTCTAGAGTTGCTACAAAGGGCAACTGTTGGTTCAGGTTAGGCGAAGCATATCCAGGATAAGATGGTATCGCCTGAGCAATGGGTCTTTGCAGACCAGCATAATGCTGACAACTTTGACAAGGTTGATGGGCATAACCATTATAGTATGGTTGACCATTACTTACAAAGACTTGTCGCTCAGGTCCTTGATATGATTGCTGGAATGGCGGTTGTTGAGATTGAAGCAGCTCTGGTTGTTGGACCATTTTCTGTTGACCAATACTGGATGATTGACCAGGATGAGGATTCACGGTACTTGTTTGAGCCTGAGTTGCTCCAGATAAGGAGGCACTACCCTGAGATTGTGATTGAGTCATTGAGACAAGAGGTTGTTGTATTGCAACCTGAGAAACTTGGGGTTGACATACAACAGGTGGAGCTTGTACTTGCGACACATTCACTATAGCAGGTATGGTGGGAAAATTCGACACAGGGTGTACTGGTTGCATTGAATATACAACCCCTGGTTGTTGAGGCAGTATTGGTACCCAACCGCTGGATGTAATTCCAGTTTGACCTGAACTTTGTTGTAAACTCCCATATGGTTGTTCTCTGGGGGGGAACAATGAAAGAGCATACTGCCCTCCATATGGTGGAAATCTAGTACTTAAAGGGTAAAATGGCCTTTGAAGACACATTGGATCAATTTGGTGAGTTTCAACATAAGAAATACTAGATGATAATCCGGATGAAGAAATAGGAACTAACCATGTCGTTGTCCCCGATTGGACTCCGGCTTGTTGTTGACAATTGGCTGGGACAGATGGTATACCAGCGAACATTGTTGGAGTAGTAGCAGGAGGCTCTGCTGCTGCTGTGTCGGACGACACAGTCCTAGATGTCGACGGTTGTTCAGACATATCTAGCCTATCCAAAAGATTTCTTAGCGATTCTACAGGAACTTCCACTTGTGGTGAACTAACTTCGAAGATCAACGAAGGAAAGGTGATGATTATTCCGCTTAAAATAAATTTTATAACGACGCTTTAGACACAACTTGCTTTTTCAGTTTTAAAGAGTCGAGAAAAAGCTAAAGATGACTCTAGTCTCCTTCGATGTTTTAACGAGCCCGAAGTGACAAATGCTTGGTTGGACCTTTTCAGTTATAGAGTTTGAAAAGGGCCAAAAGAAACTGCTCTGGAGATCTAGGCAGAGGGTGTGCCAAACCTTTCGCGAAACCACAGAATACGTTTTATGGTACGGGTGGTAGATCTTCGTGAATTCTGTGTTCACTGCATCGCGATCAGTAGGGCGGCTGACACGGCTTCCTAAGGATAAAGGATAAATGCCTATAGGGGTCTCCCAATATATACGCGACGGTACGTGGGAGCACAAGTCTGTATTAGTGCTATCGTCCCTCAGGAGGAATCACCCACCTTCGTAGAGATCGACAGTCACTACGTTTAACGACGCCGGAACACGTATCTAGCTTAGACCTCTATGTGTTTGCGTTATGTTTCAATGCGTTGTTAGGTTCATTCAGTATATTTTAAGTTGATCTTTTTAAAGTTTTCCTTTCAAGGTTCACCACGAGATGTATATGAAAAATTCCTAAATGCAGCCTAAGATGAGAAGCAAGCTTTTTCAAATCTTTTTGACTGATGAAAATCTTAACTACTGAGGGAGAAGAAAGGCATATCTTTTCACACAGTTCATACAGCACAAACTAATGCACTTTCTCCTAAATCATCATGCAAACTTTTTCAAATGCAAAATGCACAATGCATGTATTTTCTTTTCCCTTTCTTAATGTTGATGTATTACAAAAAGAAAGTTGTTATTTAACTTTGATTTCAATTTAAAGCGAAAACAAACAAGTTTGTCCAAAATCAAAAGACACCTTAAGATTTACTTGTTTAATCACTGGAAATACATGAAATCAAACCATAATGACGAAAGTAAAAAGACTAATAAGCTATGGACAACAAACAAGCTAACTCTTTAGACCAGCAAAATGCCTAACACAGGTTCAGATCTAAGAGGCCAAAGCAAGACTAGTTCACTTTCGTTATGGGAAATTGTAAATGATGTAAGAAATACAAAATAACAAGTACAATTTCGTTATATAACAGAGGCGGAATGATGGAAAGTAAGGTTGGTTTCAGAACAGGTACAAGACTGGTAACTGGCTGCAAAATCTATAGTGAAAACAGGCAAGAAAAAGGGAGGAAACCCCAAATGCACAAGGCAAAATTGGGCCAACGCAGGTGCTGCACATCCAGTCTGGCTCTTAGTGCAGGTAGCCCCTTCGGGACCTGTGTTGCAAAGCAGGTAGCCTGTGTACTACCTGCTTTGGAAAACGAAAGTTGCGTTTTCTCAGTTTCCGGGTCACAATTTTCTCAAAAATTCACAGTTTTTGCTCAAATCAGAAGCTATCAGTCAAGCACACACTAAGGGATGACAAGGAAGATGAAAAGCTATCACTAAGAGCTTACAAGGATCCTTGTAGATCAGCTCTTCAAATCATGAACATGCTCAGAAATGAGCTAGAGTAGCTGCCCTCTACTTCGCTTTTGATATAGTAAAAAGCTTTTCGATTTGGTACTCTTTTGTTCAGGAAATGAATAGCAAAATACTAAAAACAATCAAACAGATACGTTCCCCAGTGGAGTCGCCAGTTTTTTGTAGGGAAAAGTATCCGACTCGGATGACCCTATCCCACTCTAAGGGTGATAGTACCTCAGCAACAACTGTAAACAAAACTACTTAAGGTTTACTTCTTTACGAAAGAAAGAGAGAATGAAGAAATGCACTAACCGTTGCCTTGCGCTTAATGTCGAATCCAAACTCTTCTCTTTGCTGCTTTCTCCCAGCTCCTTGCTCTTTTGCTGGCCCAGCTACGATGAGATCCTACAAAATAACAAAGAAGGAAACTACAAGAAGCATGCAATCATAACTGATTCAAGGATTAGCATAAATAAAATATACAATTATCACAATACATCATTGAAACAAGTGCATATAGAAGAACCTCAATAGCTTTTATTAATGGAAGAAGTAAAGTTCTGAGAGTGTTACAACCATTGAAGGCCCCAATCCAGCAACACCTCCCAGCAGAAAGAATTTCTCCTCTTCACCTCCTTCAAGCAATCACTAAATAGTTCTATAGTGAAACCAACAGAATATCATTACTTTGCACAAAATTCCAGCCTCTTGAGCTCATAGGAGAGAGCTCAATATATAGATGAATTGAGAAAGGATGAGTCAGCTTGCAACTGATGTGTAGCTGCCTTGTGTCCTCTCTCTCTTCAGTTGATCTTCAGTTCTTGAGTCCACTTGGAGAACCTTGCTTCCACTTGGAGAAACAGAGCCTCTGACTCATCACAAGGCGAAATCCCTGATCCAAGTGTCATTTTTGGAAGATTCCAGAGCAATGACTCAGTGTGCCACTTGTCCCATCTCGCTCAGCGCATGTGGCCTTTGTTCTACCTGCTTTGCAACACAGGTACATCATGGAGGAGTTGAGTTTCAGCGCAGAAGCCTAGTGGAGCACCTGTTTTGATTTCAGGATTGCTTGTTTTTGAGTGTTTTCAGGTGGAGAACTGATCTGAGAGCTGTTGGTTTGCTGACCTTGTTCCTCTAGGGGTAGGAACATCATGTTTAGGGACTTTGGATCCCTTGGATTATTGACAATTCATGCCTGATGCTGCAAGGAAAAAAATTGTCTATAACAACAACATGAAAATATATGACATATAACTATGTCGGGTCTGGGCTTTGATATCGCAGTCGGGAATAGGAATGCATTGAGGGTTAGTGCTTTGAGCGGGATGCGATGGAAGGACAGATGTGATATGGCGATAAGTTATAATATATGCAATGTCGGGTCTATATCCTTATTGCTGTCGGGAATCGCAAGAGGCAGACGCTTGTATGCATTGGACTGGGACTTTGCGATGGATACGATATGGGTAATGTATTATGGTATATATGTTGTTGGGTCCAGGCCCATCGAAATCACAATGTGGGGGGTGCATTCATATGAAAAGGGTTCATTGATCCTGCCGATGCGATATATGTAAAATACATAGTTTTTTTTAAATAAAACTATGATATATGCATATTTTAAAGGCCCTTCAATCCGCCGATGCGATATTTGTGGAATACATAGTTTTATTAATAAAACAATGGTATTTTCATTGTTTAAAAGGCCTACGGTCCCGCCGATATGCAATGCGATTTTATTATGAAATACATAGTTTCTAATGAAACTTAAGGGTTTCGGGCTATTTTAATGAGGGAATTAATATATACGGGAAAGGGATTATTTCAAGGATTTAATATATTAAGTTAATGTTAATATGAAAATATGAGCGGAAAGGGAAAATGACTAAGTATAATGCTTTTTAATGAATCATTTGACTTTTCATATAACATCAATACTTAGGGAAAAAATATTTTTATGGGTTTTTACTTTTCCTAGGTAAAAAGGATTTTTACCATAGGAAAAGGGATTTTTAGTGGAAAATGAATGATTATGGATATATGAAGGGGAAATTAGTAAATATATGAATAAATGGAGATGAATGGGAAGTTAATTACTTGATCAAGTAGACCTTCATTTGCCTTGTATAATTGCCTCCTGGACATAGAAACATGATAAATGTACATTTTGTCCAATCAACCATTAAACTTCTGCAACCTTTCTCTACTTACCCTTTCTTACCCTATCATTTTTTCTTCATTTAATGGGTGCATTTAAGCTAACAAACCCTTATCCTTTCTTCTTATTTAAGAAAAAAAAAGTATCTAGGTCTACCCTTTTAACTTCCAAGGGCTCAGATTAAACTGATGAGCACCTTATTATTCTCTACCTAACTACTGATCTTCCAAGATTAAACAGTTTGGACAGATCTTTATTCTCTAACTAGAACATCAAATTTAAAGCATGAAGCAGTCAATATTAAGCAGTTTGACTTTCATGAGTTGTGCCATTTAAAACAAGCTGCACACAATCATTATTTTGCAGAAACAGAGTAGTGGCATTTGGACTTGCTCACTTTCAGAGTTTTATTTGTTTTCTTTCTACCTAACATTTTCTTTTTGCCTTGATTTTTTTAGAGCAGCCACCCTAACATTTTCTTTGATATGGACATCATCATCAAAAATATTTTTTAAACTAACATTTTATTCACTATTATATGTCCATATCGTAACTTATCATTTTTTGAAATATTCTATCTAATCAAAACCAAAAAATGCTACAACAGGTTCATTTCATTTCTTGGAGAATTACACTGTTGGGCTTTTATTTCTAATTCATTCCTTCAGGATCCTTTGTTTGCGACAGTAGTTAAGGGCCCTTATCTTCCATGATATTATTTTCATTGCGAAAGGGGAGGGGAGGGGGTGAACCATCATGTATCATGAAAATTTGAGAAAATATGGCTGATGGTTAAATTTGGTTGCTTTATAAGAAAATATGGCTAAGGCCTATAGGTTCTAAAAAATTTTAGAATCTTTTCTTTGTGTTAGATAATAAAACAATAGTATGTTTCCTTTCTACTTTCTTTTCAAATTATCTTGTAACTTTTAAAGATTTCAACAAGACCTTCTTTCCTTATTGGGTTATATTCGGTTGACACCTATTCATTAGGATTGGGTGAGCACTTGTAAATAATGTAAATAGTAAATAATGGGAAATGAAGAGTCATTGGGAGGTGAAGACCAAGAGTCACTCCCTCATGTATATAACCCATGAGTAATCTTAATGAATAAACATAATTCATTTTATGAGTTACCTCTTGGCCTAACATGGTATCAGAGTCAGGTCCATTTTTAGATTTTCCACCCTTGTAACTCCCTTCTTCCATTTCTGCAGTCTTCCCCATTTTTGTAGTCTACCATATTGTTTGTCCCTCTGTGTGGGAGATGGTGCAACGATGAGATGGGTGATTTGAGCGCTTAACTAGGCAATGAGGTTAGTCTAGTTACCGTTCTCTGCAAGTCATGAAAGTTTTGTGCGTTGAATATTTTTAAATACTAGTGTGCATTCTCTTGGAATATGTGAATGTGTTGAATGTTGCGTTTTATCTGTTGTCATATTTCTGTGAATACTATCATATGCATTTATAACATGACCCATACACCCTGTGCGGCTCCGGTCCGATGTAATACTGCTCCATACCCACTGTTCTCATCACTCTCGGTTTTCAAATATGCTCCTGCAATGGTGGTACAACAATATATATTCACTACGTTTTGTTTTTTAAAACAGTCACATTATCAGTTCTATATATGTTAATAGCAACGATATGCCATAATGCATCGAATCCTGTTTTTTTTTTTTAACTTTTCCACACCAGCACTCTGGTCCACTCCACGCTACCTCTACCTCTCAATTAGTGTGTCAAACTAGTAGTTTTGTGCATAATAGCATAAAAATCCCCAAATATCCTCTACTCCTAGAAAAGAAACCTGTGAAAAATTTATATAGAATCTCGCTCTGCGGCCCCTCCCCCATACACACTTTCTCTTCAACTCACTGCACTATTATACATACACTGCTCCTGCACTGTTTTCCCATACATTACTCCCATATGCTCATACTCCTATCATTGCCATATAGCCCTCCCTCCCACTCGGCTTCAACCCTCGCTCGGATACCTCCACTCCAATGCATTATGTTGAATGCTATTCGCTCCTCACTGTTATGTTGAATGTTATCTGATCCCTACGTTGAATGCCCTTCGCTAGATACATCCTCCCCCCATTAATACCTCCCCATATATTCCCTTCCCCATATAACCCTCCCCCACATAATACCTCTGTCCAAAAATAAAAATAAAATACACCAGAATAGAAGTGAAAATTTTCACAGTATATTACTAGCAAAGGTGCAATTTCTTATAGTCTATTGGCAGCAAAAGTATTTTTTTTTACAGTACACAGATTTTAAAATGCATTCATTGATATCTATTGTGGGAGTGGTTCTCACCAGGAAGGAGAACTATCGTGATTGGTCTTGAAAGATCAAATACACTCTCATTTTCAATGAGTTGTGGAAAGGAGTTTATGTAGAAGGAAATAACGAACCTACAAAGCCTACCTCATACAAGGAATTCACCATTTGGAAAAAAAAAGAACAACAAGGCTTATGCCTTGCTTGAAACATCTGTAAATGAAGAGTTGAGTCACCATATCTCACCATTTTCAAATTATTTTGAAGCCTTATAGAAGTTGAAGGAAATTTATGACTCACACTTTTCACTTGAAGTTTTCCAATTGATGATTAAATTGTTCAGTCTTGAATTACAAAATGATGATCCTCTTGCTCTAGCATCAGAAGTAAAACCTATTATGCATAATATCAAAGTCACTAGTGTTGAACTAGACATTCCTATGATAGCTTTTGTCAAGACACTTTATCCCACTTATTCAAATTATCTTGAGTCATTGCAAGCAAATGGAAACCTCAAAGAAATTACCTTTGACTCCCTTGTGAATAAATCTGCTGAGAGAGAGAAAGTTTTTGGGAAGAAGACAACTCCTTAGTCTTCTGAAGAATTTTTGCATCTTGCACATAGAGAAAAGAATCATGCTCAAGATTCTTCCAGATGAAGAGGTGGTCGAAGAGGAAGAGGAAGAATAAATTGCAGAGGCGGGGGGGGGGGGGGGAAACACTCTCAAGGAGAAAAGTTTGATCTTCATTGCATACATTGCAATAGAGATGGGTAACATATGCATCCACATGTAAGTTTCCTTCGGACAAAATTGAGCAAGACATAAATCAAGCCAAAGGTAAAACCAATGACAAAGATAAAGATAAAGCACCTAAATCTGCTCACTATGTTGTGGCACATTGTAATATTGGAGTAACTGAATACTTGTTTAATGCTTCACTTACTTCTTGTAAAAATGATTGGTTTCTTGATCCGGAAGAAACTTGCCACATGAATTTTAGAAGATAATGTTTTGAAGAATTTACTGACAATGTTGATGGAGAAGTATACTTTGCAGACAAATCAAAACTCAAGCCATCAGGGCTTGGCACAATCAAACTCAAACTATGTGGTCTTCTAGGCTTTCTTTTGCAAGATGTTTTATATCTCCCATAGCTGAGGAGAAATTTATTATCCTTGGTCCATATCTGCCAGCAAGGACACTCCATTCATGTGTTTGATGGCAAGGCTGAGGTGAGAAAAGCATCAGATCACTCACTTGTCATGACAGGGATAGAAGAAGAAAGAATTCTCAAGCTGCAAGGTACCTCTGCTCATGCACAAAATTTCTCATATAGTTCTCATTATGCTGAAGGTACTTTTCCATCAAATCTATTATTGCATGCTATATTTGGACACTTGAACTAATAGAACCTTCATTTTTTGAAGAAAAATGGTGTTATTGGTTTTCCTACAATTCCTAGGAAACTTAAGCAATGTGATGCTTTCATTCTAGGAAAGCATAGAAAACAAACTTTTCATTATTCACATTCCATAGCACATAGAAAACATGAACTCATTCGTTCAGATTATGCGATCCAATGCCTATTCCTTCTGCAAATGGAAATAAATATATGATGACATTTATTGATGACTACACCAGAATGTGTTGGGTTTATTTATTGAAGAACAAATTTGATACTTTTCAAAACATTCAAGAACTTTCATACATGGATTGAAAATGATGCACAATCTCATATTGGCTCTATTCACACTGATAATGGAAAAGAATACACTTCAAATGAATTTGAAAACTATCTTCGCCAGCATGGGATCAAACATCAAATAAATGTGCCTTATAATCCCCAATAGAACGGAGTAGCTGAAAGAATGAATAGGACAATCTTAAATATGGTACGTTCCATGATGTTTTTCAAGAATGTAAAATTGATGTTTTGGGCTGATGTATTTCTATGTTTTGTATATGTAAAGAATAGATGTCCATCTAATGCTATTAGAAACAAGACTCCTTATGAAATGTGGTATGGCCACATTCCTTCGGTAAATCATCCCAGGGTATTTGGTTCCACCTATTATGCCTTGATGCCAAAGGTTCATAGAAACAAACTTGGTGCAAGGAGTCGTAAGTGTTTCTTCTTGGGGTATTCAAATACTTCCAAATCATATTGTCTCTATGATGAAGTTAATAAGAAATTTATTGTATCTAGAGATGTAATCTTTTTTGAATCTTCCAAAGCTTACAATGTTGTTGAGCGACAACTTGATCGCTTGGATAAATTCAGACATGCAAAATCATTCCAAGAATTTGATAATCAGATTCCACACCTTGAAGGGGGGATTCCTATACTGGATCAATTTGTGGAATCTTCTTCTAAATAACTCTCTCCCCCACAAGAAGTTCCAGCCACTAATGATACTTTAAGTGATGTGATTGATAGAATTGGGAGACTCAATGTTGATTTAGTCCCAACTCAATCAACTGAGAAGCCTGGGCCATCTCAGGAAGTTCCTCCAAAATGGCTGACAAAGACACCTGAAAGTGTTCGTCCTGATGAGGTTGTAAATACAGGAACACAAAATTCAACCAGACAAAATGGAGGTGATGTAGATGATTTTGATTCACTTGTTGATATGGATGTTTCTTATGATTGTCAACCAAATTTGTCTATAGATTTTGAACCAACTTCCTTCAAAGAAGTCGCTTCTCATGATGAATGGAAAGAAGTGATGCAAAAGGAGTATGATGCCTTGATAGAGAATGGCACTTGGAATCTAGTTGATCCTCCATTGGGAACCAAACCAATTGGCTACAAGTGGGTCTACAAGAAAAAGTATAAAGTTGATGGCTCACTTTACAAGCACAAAGCCAGGCTTGTGGCAAAAGGTTTTGCACAGAAGGAAGGGGTTGATTATGAGGAGATTTTTTCCCCCATGGAAAAATGGGTTACCATCCAGACACTCTTTTCCATAGCAGCTCAAAACAGTTGGAAAGTCCATCAAATGTATGTAAAAACTACTTTCTTGAATGGATATCTGAAAGAAAATGTTTTTATGTCCCAGCCGGAAGGATTTGTTGTGAAGGGGCATGAACATAAAGTATGCAAACATGTGAAATACTTGCATGGCCACAAGCAAGCACCATGAGCCTGGTATGAAAATTTAACTGAGAATCTTCTGAAACTCAACTTCAAACATTATGATCTTGATGATGCAACTTTGTTTGTTAAGAAATTTGGAAAAATCATTGTATATCTTGTGGTATATGTAGATGATATTTTGATGTCAAGGAACAATGAGAGATACATTTCATCCATAAAGAAGGAAAAGAGAAAAGGTTTTGAAATTACTAACTTGGGCTATGTTCACTACTATCTTGGTATTGAATTAATTCACCATCTGAAGTCTATATTCCTCTCTCGAAAGAACTACATCGGAGTTATGTTGAACATGTTTGGCATGGCTTAGTGAAATCCTATGACTACTCCAATGGAACAAAACTTAAATCTCACATCCATCGAAGGAAAATAATTTGAGGACGCAACAAAGTATAGACAGCTTGTAGGAAGTCTCAACTACCTGACTGCTACCAGACCAAACATTTTGCTTGTTGTTGGAATCCTCTCCAGCTTTATGCCAAAGCCTTGTGAGGGACATTGGTCTACTACAAAAAGAGTTCTAAAGTCCTTGAAGGGAACCCAAGACTTTAGACACAAGTATACACAGGTGGGCTACTTCAGCTTGATTGGATACTCTGATTTAGACTTCGATGGAGACAAATAAACTGGGGTACTACTTCAGGTTATGCTATGAGTCTTGGATTAGGATTTGTCTCTTGGAGATCACACAAGCATTCAATTCCAACAGATTCCACAACAAAGGAAGAATATGTTGCAGCAGCTAAGGCAACAAAAGAAATTGTGTGGCTTAGGAAATTTCTGGAAGATTTGCAGGTAAAACAAGTACATTCAACTCCACTCATGATTGACAACATCTCTGCAATAAAGTTGGACAAGAACCCAAAGTTCCATGATCAAACGAAGCACACCAATACAAAATACCATCTGATTCGACATCATGTTGAGACCAAAACAATCCATCTACACCATTGTT
>CM062817.1:1878170205-1878190130 GCA_031772625.1 Pinus tabuliformis
GATTTGGCCTGAAACTGTTGATTTTTGAGCAATTTGTGACCCAGAACCCAGGAGAAACGAGAGTTTCTCCTTCAGCGCAACTATTGTGAAGGCAGTCTGCATTTCAACCCAGGTCCCGTGAGGGCTACGTGCGCTAAATTTCAAGTCCTCAGTGTTGAGGTTGCGCTGAACCAGTTTGGCCTTGTGCAGCTGGGGTTCTCTGCTCTCTGTTGCCCTGTTTAGATCTCTGTTTTTTGCAGCCTTTAACTAGCATAGGTACCAGTCAGGTAACTCCTTTTCTTTGCTTAAATTCCACCTCCTTTTGTATAAGAAGACTGTGAATTTTTTTATGTGTTTGTGGCCTCATTTACAGTTTTCCTCTGCATGAGTAAAGTAGTCATCCTGTAGCCTTTGATTGATTGTGATCTTAGAAGAGAGTTCATTGGCTGTTTGCAGATTGATTATAGATTTAATTTTGCTTATTGGTTTGAATTTGTCTCTTTAAGTGTCAAAACAAGTCTTTATTTCGAAAATCGTTAAGTGTTGTAATCTCTTCTATCTTCTCTGATTTCAAAAAAGTGAACTTGTTTGTATTGATCGTTTAAAAGCAAATTCAAAGTTGTACAAAAAGCTTTCTTTGTAGGCATCAATACTAAGAAAGCGGAAAACAAACACCTGCATTGTGCATTTTGCATTTGATAAGTTTGCATGTTGGATTTAGGAAAAGTGCATTAGAGTGTGTTGATTACTCTTTGAGAAAAGATGGTGTCTTTCTTTTCCCTTAGTAGCTAGGATTTTCAAAGTTGAAAAGATATAAAGCTTGCTTATCATCTTTAGACTGCATTTAGGAATTTGTATCATACATCTCGTGGTGAACCTTGAAAGGAAAACTTTAAAAAGATCAACTTAAAATAAACTGAATGAACCTAACAACGCTTTGCAACATAACGCACAACATAGAGGTCTAGGCTAGAGATGTGTTCCGGCGTCGTTAAGCCTAGTGACTGTCGATCTCGTGGAAGGTGGGTGATTCCTCCTGAGGGACAATAGCGCTAGTAGGGATTGTGCGCCCACGTACCGTCGCGTATATATTGGGATACCCCTATAGGCATATATCCTTTATCCTTAGGGAACCGTGTCGGCCGCCCTACTGATCGCAATGCAGTGAACACAGCATTCACGAAGATCGACCGCCCATACCCTAAAAAGTATTCTGCGGTTTTGCGAAAAGTTTGGCACACCCTCTGCCTAGAACTCCAGAGCAGTTCCTTTTGGCCTTTTTCAGACTCTATAACAGAAAAAGTCCATCCGAGCATTTGTCACTTCAGGCTCCTTAAAACATCGAAGGAGACTAGAGTCATCTTTAGCTTTTTCTCGACTCTTTAAAAGTGAAAAAGCAAGTTGTGTCTAAAGCGTCATTAACAATTTATTTTAAACGGAACAATCACCCTTTATTCCCGCGTTGATCTTTAGGTTGAAAAGATGGAGCACACCAACCAAGGAATTCCTCTTGGTGGAAATCCTAGTCCCTTCTCCTCTTGGGGAGATGTTGGTGCGCCCCACATGGCCACATTGTCGCTTCCAGGACTGACAATTGGCCTACCAGTCTGGCTCTTTTCAACCAATGTCGTTCAGAATACCACCGTTCCTGAACAGTCGAGTCAACAGTTAGATCAGACAAGAGTTGCCTCCCAGCCTTCCACTTCATCTTCCTCCCCTCCTTCCTCTTCGCTTTACGGAACTGGTCGAACAAAAAACCGGGTTCCTAAGGAGAAGAAGGAGAAGAAGAAGAAAGAAAAGAAGAAGAAGGAGCCTAAGGCGAATGGGGGCAAACAAGTGTCATCTAACAAAAATCCACACACAGCACTCGTAAGGCCTAAATCGCCATGCGTCATATGCAAGGGAGACCACTTCCATAGAGATTGTCCCTGTATCCCCCGGATACTAAGGGACTGGTCCCCCCGTTTGCACAATTCGGTAACATCGACCTCTGATAGCCATGTCGACTGCTCACCATCAACTAGTGGGAGTGCAGCCCCAGGACAGAGCGGGAAAGCTAAATTTTCCTGCAGACTGTGTGAAGGCGATCACGCCATCCACCGTTGTCCCTTCTTAGACGAGGCAAAAAGAGTTCTGGAAGATCGCCCGATTTTACGAGCGCATCTCCCTCCTGGATATCAAAGACTCCTGCCAAGTCCCTCACTAGTTGAGAATTTGGCTGACCCGCCCAGGTGGTCAGCCGAAGCACCTTTCATTGAAGATGAACCGCCTGAATCCATACCTGACGAAAGTCTAAAGGTTGAAATGGCAGTTGACTTGGTTTTGCCTTCAGACGCTCTATCTCCAAATGATACCATCACAGAGGAGAATAAAGACGACACCGTCCAAATTCTCTTCATTAACACTGACTCTGATGAACAAGGGGGCAATGCCCCCATTCCTTTATCGCAGGAAGGAAGTTCGTCAGAGCGATATACGGCCATTTATTCGGTCCCACCACCAAGCAACCTGGTTGTGTCCTTTGACTGGAACCAACTAGGCAGACCCCGGTCGCCAGCCAGTATACCATTCAGAATTATTGTTCAAATATACAGAATGGTAATGGCTGGCACTATCATTGATGAGGGGGCATCTGTGAGTATCCTTTCCTCTATTGCTTGGAAAGCACTTGGTTCGCCAGCGCTTTTACCTGAAATGAGAAATCTATCAGGTTTTGATAAAGGAACCAGTCGACCTTTAGGGATCCTCCCCAATGTGCCTATAACATTGAAAGGGAAGACCGTTCAAATGAACGTGATGGTCGTTCAAGGACCCTTGGATTATAACCTACTCCTTGGACGAGACTATATATATTGCATGGGAGCTGTAGTCTCCTCACTCTTTAGAGTAATGTGTTTTCCGCATGAAGAAAGAGTGGTCAAGCTCGTGGACCAACTTTCATTTCCCGGATCACGCATCGCAAATAGTCATATACCATCCCTAAATGGCCTATACATGCAAGAAGTGTCTCAACCCACGGTCCGTCCTCCTGATGAGCGCGAGTAATCCGGGAGGATATGACTGGAACCCAGTGGGCATGCGTCCTGGCCTGCTTCGGCAGGAAACTTTGGGTATAGGGTAGGTTTCCGCAGGAGAATATGACTGGTCCGTACCCCGTCCGTGGTTGGAAGAGGGGTTGTTCTGGAATAAGATTCTCTTGTCAAAGTTATGTGAGAGGGCGGGGCTCGTCACTCACCTTTGTTTATTTTGGTAGACATTGCCGAGGAAGTGTTTTGTTTGAAAGATTAACGAGACAATCTTTGGGTAGCCTGAAACAGGTAAGCCTCTCCCGGTAAAACAAATGTTTTATCTGCGAATTGAGGGGTAACCTTGAAATCGAACTTTATGCCTGGGGGCATGCAAACCTTTTGGAGTGTTAGCAAGGGGCGGCTATTTATTTTTTAAATTTTTAGGACCTCTAACCCTTTAAACTCGTAGGATTAGTCGTTTTCGAGCTTACATAAAGAAAGGATGCGGAGCAAAGCTTAGTGAGATGAAGCTCCATAAAAAATAGAATCTTGATGAGACACTCTTATCTTATGACTAGGTAATCGAGCAGTTTTAGCATAAAGTTCATGCTCGTTAAAAAATAAACGCAAGATCCGAGCAGTTTTAACGCGGACTTCATGCTCGTTAAAAAATAAACATAAGAAATGAGCAAGAGTTTCCTCCAGTGTTTAAGCTCATTTTAAAATAAAAAATGAACCTACCCGGTAAATAACCACTGTGAATGTAATATAATCAACCATTAAAGCCTTGGTCGTGTTTGAACATGTCACCTCCACTTTCCATTTGGCCGATCGTTCACCTCCATATGATTGTTTACACATTTTGAGGAACAGCTGCGAAGAGTGATTTCACCTAGCCATCCTTATGACACTGCCGTGATTGGAAAGTTCCAACCTGTACCAGGAATCAGCTACTATCCCTGTTTATCACTCATTCCTCAAAAGACGAGTCTTATTTAAGCTCTTTTCAATTGACTCGTAAAATATGAAAAGATTGCCGAGTCCTTGGCCTTCCAGCTCGTTAAAGGATAGGAAGAGCTATCCCTCCTTTAGATTTAATCTTTTTGGACCTGAGGGATTATTGCACAAAAAGATCGAGCGCTTGTTTTCTTCGGCTCGTTAAAACTATCGAAAACTCATCCCTTCTGTATTGTTTTATACTTTTTCGGACTTAAGGGATTAGATGATAAAAAAGGAATTTTGGAGTTGACTTTATGTACCTTTTCAGACTCTCTAAAAATGAAAAGGACCGAGTTATCCTTGTCGTTAGACTCGTTAAAATTATTAAATAGCGACAAACTTGTCTTTAGACGAGAACGAGTTTCACTATCGCTAGGCTCGTTAAAACATAGCGATGGGCTTGCCCGAAGGGCAGGTTATAGAACAAGCATATGTTATCCTCCTCAAGCTTGACAAAAATAAAGAGGTACTGGTCAGCAATGACTGGGGAAAAATTGGGAGAAACTAAAGAAAACTTTGATGGTAGCAGGTCGCTCTTGAACATGACACTTTTCCTCTGTACCACAATCGGGTTGGGTTGTTTCATTCACCGGTCACATCACCATGGTCTCGCCATACCATCCATATTTGGGGTAATGCTACCGATCCATCGCATCAGTGTCGCCATATGTTCAAGAAGTCGTTCAGAAAGAGTCAACCGTGTCCCATCCACTGCCATACATTATCCTTCATCCATTCATGACCGCCACCCTGAATCATATGTCACAGATCGTTTTCACCTCCATTAAAATCATTAGCTCCGTTCCGTGTCACTGATGTGGGATTCATTAAGGCCCTCCTGTGACGGATCGCTTCTTGTCGACATCCGCTCATTATCTAAGAAGTTGATCTAGGAACAACCCCTTCAGTACTTTGAAGCTTGCATGCCTCAATGGAAAGTTTCTCACTTCCGGCGACAGGTATACATCAATGACCTTCGACCGAAAGATTTTGCGTGGTGTTCGACGCCAAGTCCTTTATTCACACCACGTGAATTGTACTGCCGTACCTTGAGGGTCATTATCATTATCGGTGATTCCTCTCGCGCTTGTTAACGGTTTACATCATTGACTGGTAATCAAGCGATGTCTTTCCATGTTTGACTTCAGAACAATTCTCACATGGATCGACTTGTACTTAGAGTGAATATCGAACGAGTTTGAAGACCCCGGATCTAGTTTCATCCATCCGGGCTGCGATATATATTCAGGAAAGATAAAGACATTGACATGTACATCATTGCAGCAGATAATCATCCTACTCAAAGGATGATAATTTCATCAAAATTATCAGTCTATCATCAGACGATTGTCTGTTCTATGTACAGAAAAATGTATTTATAAAGCTGAGCATGGGAATGCCCGCCTCAGCTAGATCATGAAAGCAGTATGAAAAATAATGTATTGTATTGTATTGTATTACAGGTCTCCCTCCCAGCATTGGATGAACTTCGGATCCCCCTGATAAAGCATTTCGCCCGATAAACAACCTCATACTTTAGGGGGCAACTGTTATAGACATTTTTGTGCCTTACAACATTGAGCATGAAATGTCCATAATCAAAGGGATCCAAAGTCCCTAAACATTTTGTTCCTACCCCTAGAGGAACAAGGCTAACAAACCACAGCAATTCACAAAAGTTCTCCACCTGAAACTGCTCAAAAACAAGTCAATTCAGGATCATGTCAACTACTCCATTGACCATCTACGCTGAATGTTAGTGGCTCCACTGTCTACCTGCGTTGAATGTCAACTCCAACACTAGCTACCTACGCTGAGCGAGTTTGGACAAGTGGCAGACTCATTCCTCAAGGTGTCAATGCTCAGGAAGCTTCCAAAATGACACTTGCCTCAGGGAATTCGACTGGTGATGAGTAAGAGGTTCCAAATCTCCAAGTGGAAGCAAGAACCTCCAAGTGGACTCAAGAACTGATAGAGGGAGAGGACACTAGTCAGATCTCAAGTTGACTCATCCTCTCTCCAAACATCTATACGTAGATCTCTCCTCCATGAGATCTAGAGGCTGGAATTTTGTTATTGCAAAGAATTGTTGTTGGTTTGAGACTGGAAACCTTGGGTGCTTAATGCTTTGAAGGGAGCTAAAGAAGGAATTCCATTTTGCTGGGGAGGAGATGCTGGATTGGAGCCCTCTTGGTTGTATCTCTTCTTGAACCTTGTTATCAATCAATAAAGCTATCTTGGTTTTCTCCTATATACTGGTGTATTTGTATGATTGCATTAGTGTATTTGATTTACTTCTAATCCTGAATCATTTATGACCATGAATATTTTCCTTTGTGTTGTGTTCTTCTCTTGTCGCAAGTAGCTGTTCTCTTGTCACAGGTAGCTTTTCTCTTGTGATCTCGTGGGAATCAAGTAGCTGTTCTCTTGAGCAAGCGAGGAGGCAAGTAGCTGTGAACACCCAAAGAGAAGATGATCTAGATCAAGGGACAAACGGAAGACAACGGTAAGTCTATCGATCTCCCCTATTTCACATTTCATAAAGGAAGAAACCAGAATAGCTGTATCGTTTGTTGCTAAGGCACTGTCACACCTTAGGTGGATAGGATTGTCCTGCATAGGCATTTTTCCCCACAACAATATATATCTCTCTATATATATATATATATATATATATATATATATATATTATATATATATATATATATATATATATATATATATATATATATATATATATATAGAGAGAGAGAGAGAGAGAGAAGAGAGAGAGAGAGAGAGAGAGAGAGAGAGAGAGAGAGAGAGAGAGAGAGAGAGAGAGAGAGATAGATATATATAAAGCCTGACACAAAAATAAGTAAAGAACCCAGATAATGTGGAACAAATTGTTTATAAATAAATGGGTATTTCCCTTAAAACATTTAGTAATAATTCCAGACCGGAAGAAATGTGTCTACAACTAGCATAGGGCCTTGACTTCAATAACCCTAATATACAAATCCAAGGCAGCCATGAATAAGATGGAAGGTCGCCACGATGAAAAAGTCCTAGCAAGAGTTAAAAGTTTAAAGAGTACTTGTAGGCATTGAAGTGGAAAGAAAACAATGAAAAAACCATAGACACCTTTCTAGAAAATGTGCAGTCGAGAATCTTAATATTAATGGTACATACCTATGGGTAAGTGAGCAAAGTCATTAATTGTTTCAATTCTCTTAGAAGTTCACCATAAGAGAAAGGAATTAATAACAAGGGCTCTAAATAGATTACATGTGGATACAAAATAATATTTTTCATATTTCCTACCAGGAAAAGGAGTATTCAGTCCTTAAAATGACAAGTTGCTTGAAGAAAAATAAAACCCTTGAAAAAAAAGAACTGTTAGGGTCATGGTTTCTGGTAAACTGACCTTGAGGAATCTTGCCAAGAAAAACTTTCATAGAGTAGTCGAAACTAAACCAAATTAATTATAAAGAAACTCGATGTCGAGACTCGAAAACCCTCAGAGAGGAGCTAGGGTACCTACGGAGAAACTGAGCAATAGTTAAAATGTAAAATCTTGAGGACGATGTCAAGAAAAAATTGATTCAATATCATAAACAAAAGGGAACAAGAACTTTTGAGAAATTTAGCAAGAAATCAAACCAAGTGCATTCCAATCTAAACCATCAAAAATATAATGGTATCCCGCCATCATAAATGAGGTAAATCCACTTTCATTAAAGTGGGGTTCGATATGAGGTTGCTGAGCTCAATTCACAACTTGAACAACATCTCAATGAGATTACGATGGTGAGAAATGGTAGGGTAGTTACTTTAATGTCAACCTAATCAACCATCACAGTTGATCAACCAAGATTTGATCCCCACCATCGAATCCACCACATAACTACGTTTCCATGTAAGAAATGTGGACCCTAATGTGTAAACCATCACCATGTGTTGCATGCCCATGTGCAAACCACAATGGAAAGAAAAACCACAAAGTTACATATATAAAATATAAATTGTGACTTTCAATCGATTCAATAAGGCGTGGAAAGTCCCAACGCGAAATTTATAAAAATGTATGCATATACATTAACAATACACGATTTATGCTTGTAAGGGTCGAGCTCCAATTTCCCAATGTAAGGGTTATGTACATTAAGGATTAAAATTAAGGCCTATAACTAATACATACATATATAGAGAGCCAACAAGTACGTGCGAATAAATATATATAGAATTCCTCACAGAATTGAATGTTCTTAGAGCATGAGACACCATAATTTAGCAATGCGACCAAAATTTTTAATAAAGAAAGACATCGAGAAACTGATAAGCATGCAGTAGCATTTTATGATGAGTTCCATGGCTGCAAAGTAGAGACCACAGATTTTTACTTGTAAATAGTAAGGAAAAGCATGTTTGGATAGCCCAATTGGTGGTCTTACATTATGATGAATTATCTCAGTTGTGGAATTCAAAGCATTATGAATTATTTACCTTATAAAACAAATCACTATTCAAATTTCAAGGAAAATCACATACTTTTTTCTATGTAAAATGGGAAAGATGTTATATATGGTATCAGAGAAAAACAAGTTGCAATATTATGGCCTTTGAGTTGACCATGATTTTCATTAATAAAATAAATTTTTGTGTTTGCAAAAATTAAAAAGAGGAACTAAACAATATAACCAAAATATTAGAACCACAAGGAGGTACTCACGTTGGAAAAGAGGAAATTTATATGCATTTGGATTAGCAAGCACAAGTACCCACCAGTGAGCTATTAAATGGGATGAAGGATTTGTAGAAATAACTGGTGAATTTGTGTCCAAGACATGAAAAACTACTGAAAGATAGCACTAAACAAGGGAAACTTATTAAAAAAATTGATTGATAAATCCAATCCCAAGAATGCAAAGATAGTAAGGGATGAAGAACGCTGAGGGGATAAATCTAAGTGCAAGACTACTAAGGAGATGGTTGAAAGTAAGAAATAAAAATCATATGAAGGAGAAGAGCATAGTTCATCAAAAATTCATTCAAAACTAGGGAAGAAGCCCAAAATGGAACTCTAATGAGAGTTGAAAAAGATCAAACCCCCAAAGTATGATGGGGAAATGGAAAAAGAATCAAAAGCATGACTGCACAACATTAACAAATACTTTCAATTGTATGACTACTCTATTGAGTTAAAAGCTAAGTTATCTACATGCCAATTACATGGGAAAGCCTATCTATGGTGGGAATAATTTATAACAACTCATAATTTAGAGGGTAGATAGGTTAATTGGGAGGAATTCCAATGAATTTTTAAAGAAAATTATTTTATTGAGAATTATTTTGATGATAAGGATAAAGAATTCCATGGTTTAAAACTTGTCCAGATGTTAATGGATGAGTTAGTAACCAAATTCACTCAACTTTTACGTTATGTGCCATACATAAGAGAATAAAAGATGAAAGTACAACAAATTGTAAAATTCCTCCCACTCTACTTTAAGGAGTGAATCGAGTATGATAATCCAAAAACCATGGACAAAGCCATTAGGAAGGCCAAAATATGTTATCAGCAGGCAAAGCAAACAAATGAAGATATGAAATTTCATTATAACAAGAAGGAAAAAATGGCTCAAGGTGGAAAAGGTGGAAAATTCATAACATTTAAGCAACTAGGTAAACGTGGTCAGAATTGAAACCTCTACAAAAAGAGAAATTAGACCCAAAGAACATAGACTCATACCCAAACTGGGTCTAAATAGGTTGAAATCAGTAATAAGGGAGTTAATGGAAGTGGTAAGGAACCCTTAAAATGTTGGGATTGCAGAGAACCCCATCTTTTGTGAAAATGTCCATATAACACCAGATCCATGCAAAACCTGTAGAACATTCAAGAGGCCTCCACAATCAATGATGTGGCCAAAAATATATTGTGTATCAACACAACCTTAGAAGGGTGCCAACTAAAGCATCGATCCACCATGGTGGAGATACTATTTTTAACCAATCTAGTTTATATTAATAGACCTTGGTGCTAGTTTGAGTTATGTTAGCCCTCAGGTTTAGAAAATTGTAAGCTAAAATCTCAAAAAGATAAAAATTCGTTGTTGGTCCAGTTGGTCACTAAAATAAAACAAAAAAGTTACTGATTGGGTAAAAGTGTGTCAATTTATATTAAATGGAGATCATACTACCGTAAATTTGAATATCTTACCATTAGGATGATATAACATTCTGGTGGGGATGGACTGGCTAGAGGGGCACTGGGAAATTGTTAATTTCCTTGAAAAAATTGTTACTTGTACATCGGAAAATGAAGAAACCAAAATTATAAGGTGAATACACAGACCCATTCCTATGGGCCAGATATCTGCACTATAGATGAAGAGGGTTGCAAGGAAAGGATTCCAACCTTTTTATATTCATTTGGAGGACCACTCATCAGATAATTAAAGTAAGTTTATGAATGGATTACAAGTTGTCTAAGGCTATCAAGATGTGTTTCCTGAGGAAATTCATAGTTTACCGACTAAGAGGGAATACGTTTTTCCACAGAAGTGATACCAGGGGCAATATTGGTATTAAAGGCACATTAAAGAATTAGTGTACCAAAACTAATGGAATTAAAAATGCAGTTACATGAGTTGTTAAACAAAGGGTATATTAGATCCAATGTGTCACCATGGGGTGCACTAGTCCTCTTTGTCAAGAAAAAGGAAGGAATATTTAGGTTGTGTATTAATTACCATTAGTTGAATAAATTGACTATTAAAAATAAGTATCCCCTACCTAGAATAGATTATTTATTTGACCAAGTCAACTAACCGACTATTTTCTCTAAAATAGATCTCAGATTTGGTTATCACCAACTAAGAATTAAATAAGAAGACATACCAAAGTCAACATTTCAAACTAGGTATGGACATTACAAATTTATTGCATTACTTGTCGAGCTTACAAATGCACCCACTACCTTCATGTGTTTGATGAACAGTGTGTTCAGAAAATTCTTGGACAAGTTTGTATTAATTTTTATAGACGATATTTTAATATATTTAAAGACCTTGAAATAGCATAACAAACATTTGGAGATAGTGCTACAGACCTTACATGAAAAAAAATGTGATTTTTTCCAAGACAAGATACAATATCGTGACAATATATAGAGCATGAAATATCGAAAGAGGGGATTGCATTGGATCTGAATGTTAGGTCCCTATAATAATAGTGATTCCCCCATTACTATTGTCATTGCATCCCTTATTATTATTATTGTGCCCCTATCATCCCCATATTGTTATTAGTGTGCCCCATAGAAACCCACTATTGTTATTGTTGTTCCATTGTGTTATTACTCTTATTTCGGTTTGATTATATTGTGACCCCTTAGACTCCTATATATAAAAGGGAGGTTTAGTCATTTGTATCATCCAAGAATTGTTCATTTTTGTAATGTAAAGGAGGTTTCCCCCTTGAAGAGGCCGAATTCTAAGGCGTTGATCTATATTTTCTATCTTTTTGTGAGTTGGTTTCCTAACATTTGGTATCAGAGCTTTGGATTCTAGGGTTTCGCTACTCCAAACAGGTCATCGTGGCATTTTCACTATAATTGTTTTTCTGCGACATTTCAGAAGCTAAAAAAAAAAACCATTTGAGCCGAACTCATTTTGAATTTCAGATTTGAATTTCAGAGATTGTCTCGCTATATATTTGGGTATATGGTCTAAGGAAGTTAGTCTTTTTGCAGACTCCCGAATTACAATCCAAACAGGTGACCTGGAGAAACTCGTCATAACTTTTGTTCTGAGCATCAAATTGAAATTTCGTAAGAATTTTCAAAAAGAGGACGACCTGTAGTTTTCTATATATTAGTAGTGACTCATGGCATGTTAGGATATTCTGACACATAAGAAATAGTTAAGTATAACTTGGTCTAGTGTAGAGTTAATTAAAGTGTGTTTCTTTACTATGTACTTTTGTAACTTATAATCTGACTGTCACGATATGTAGTGATCCGATGGTTTATTCTCTCCTCGGTATTACCGACACTTGATCAATGGCTTAACACCCAATTAGTCCATGATCTCTATTTAAAGAGCATGGAGGGTCATTTGTAGGGAAATTGTTCATGAGAGAAGCTTATGTCAATTTTCATTCTTTTATTAATAAATTTCCTGAAGTGGCCACGTTGGCTCAGGTCATGGACTATTTCCCTCTTTGAGGGTTTTAACCACATCAATAATATTGGTGTATTGATCTGTGATATATTTTTGCGCAATGTCCTTTTGTGTTATGTCTGAGGAACTTACCCTGTAAATTCCTACATGGTATCGAATTTATTTAAGGGTTGCATCCATTGGTGATCCAAATCTTAAGCCGATACAACTGAATTCGACTGTCTTTTCCTTTATCTATTGTTTCTAAGTGCTTTTGGGCTGAGAGGACTGGTCTATTGTGTTAGGAGCATATGTTCCAGTGAGGAACCCCTTTCGTTTCACGCGAAAAGGTTTCTGGTAGCCCTAGCTATGTCATTTTTAAGATCTGGAGGTATACAGTCTTTATTTGCAGTTCTAGCTATTCATCTCTCAGTTTATTTCAGTTTATTTAGGTCTCTTTTTTTTATTACCAGATCTATACCTTTCATTTTTGTGTATGCTCTTTTCCCCGCGACTCTATGCGATCTCGACAAATCAGAAACAGAAAGGAAGTATTTTTTTTCATGTGTATGCTCTTTTCCGCCGCGCCTTAGTGTGATCTCAAAAAATTAGAAACATTGAGAAAAATATTTAGTTTTTGGCTAAAGCTAACTTCAAGCCGTAAGGTTTTTTTTTTTTTTTTTTTTTGTATGCTTGTGTTGGGTTTTGTAGTTTTTCTATTGTAGGCAAAAAAGAGAGTTTTTTCAAGTAAGCATGCAACCCAAAGCTTTAGTGACTAAAAAAAAATGCCTTCCTCTTTTCCAAAAATTACTGACCTTTTAAGCTAGCTCGCTCACTTGGTCCAAAGTTACTTTACGAGAATACATGCCTTGAGTTCAAGTCTTTCTTTTTGTTGAGTTACTTTTTCAAAAAGCACATGTAACTTATATTTTAAAGTTACTTTATGTAAAAGTGTCTCACCCATTATAGAAAGTGAGTCACTTATAATTCAAAAGTCTCTTTATCTTTTATTTAAGTTACAATTTAGTGGGTAGCTTATAAAATACCATTGTAAAAGTGACTTTTACTTATTTATAAAAGTGAGGCACATAATTTTATTTTAAAGTGAGCTAATTAACTTAAGTTTGGAAAGGGGATTTGTTTTTTAAATATAACATTATCATTCATTTCCGCACATTCACGCACTTCGTCAACATCTTCAACAACGTTTTTTCAAAAAGCCATAACTTCTTCATTTGGAAGCCATTTTTAGAGCCATTTTTTTTAATCATGTTATTTTTTCGAGATATTTCCATTGGAACACTTAGTTTCAACATCTACAGCTTTAGTTTATGTTAAAATAGAAATTCCATGCTAAGTTATTCTTGACAGCACCAACTACTTCCAATAGTGGTCCTACATTTTGGATTTACTTAGAAGTAAATGTGTTTACATAATAGCCTTAGGCCAAGAAACCAAAACTCAAGATGAAGATAAGGCATCCAAATGGGAAAATATGCAAGATCAAGCATGTGTGTTTATAGGGATGTTTATTTCTCCAGATCTTAGATTCCATATCGTAGAAATTGATACTCCTAATGAAGCAATGAAACATCTCACTAAAGTTTTTGGAATTAAAAATAAAATTAGAGCCCATCAACTCGAAAATGAGTTGCTTACATTGAACCCAAATAATTTTTCTTCCATTGAAGATTTTTTGTCCAAGTTCAAGACCCTTAGACTTCTCTTGGAAGGTATTAAGGTCAAGAAAGAAGATGGTAACCTTATCTATTCCATTCTTACTAATTTGGGACCAGCCTACTCTGTGCTTGTTTCCACATTCTATTCTACTAGAGAAGCCTTTATTTCTCAAGGACAAGACTACAAGCCTCTTTTGATGCCTTTTATGATTCTTTAATAAGAGAATAAGAAAATCTCTTATATCTTGGTCTTCTTAATCTTGGAAACTCTTCTAAGAAAGCCTTAGTCGCCAAGCAACAACCAAATTCAAAGAATCCTAAGAAAAAGTATCCTAAAAATAATGGTCCTAAACCAAACAAGGGTCCTAAGCAATTTTAGTCTCAAAATGAAAAATCATTTCAACAAAATGATAAGGCAAATAAAAACAAAGGGAAGAAGATCGATAGACATTGCCACTTTTGTAATTGAGATGGCCACTTAGAATCCAAATGCTTTAAGAAGATGGAAGCCTTGGAACCAAAATGAAGAAGCATAACATCCATTTGGAGCACTCTTCAACTTCAACTTCATCTTCAGGAATAACACTTTATGTATGTGGTTGTCAAGCATCTCAGTCTAGTTATGCACTAAATATATCTTCTTCTTCTCATTCTCATGAGTGGCTCATTGATTGTGGAGCTTCTTATCACATGGCCAAAAACAAAGCCATGTTTTCTTTTTTAAATGATTGTAACACCAAAAATATATATGTTGGTGATGATAGATCTCTTAGTGTTGTAGGGACTGGAACTGTTCACCTAGATAATGGTCAATTTAATGGTGTATTATGTGTTCCAACCTTATCCTGCAACCTTCTATCTATATATCAAATAACTCATTCAGGTGAAGGTAAAATCATTGAATTTTCACTTCACAATGTTGTAATTAAGGACCGAAGAGATCCTAGACAAATTTTAGCTACCGACATTGCTGATGATTCTACAAGGTTGTATAATTTTAACAACTTTGGGTCATGAAATCTTCCCTCGGTACTTGCTGCTCATAATGATGAAGTGAGCAAACTTTGGCATGAGCGATTTGGTCACTTAAACTATCACTCCCTTCAAAATCTATGTAAAGAAAATATGGTGACAGGTCTTCCAATGGTATCTTGCAGAGATGGTGTTTGTTCTGGATGTGTGCTCAGAAAAAATCATTGGGACAGTTTTGAAAAACGTGCCTCTTGGCACACCTCAGCCCCTTTACAACTTGTGAATAGTGATTTATGTGGTCCACTTCCAGTTGTTTCATTCTCTGGCTACAAGTGTTTCTTAACTTTCACTGATGATTTCTCCATACGCACTTGGGTATACTTCTTAAAAATCAAGAGTGAAGTATTTAGCATATTCTTGGCCTTTAAGGCCTTGTTGAAAAACAAACTAGACATCAAATTCTTAAGCTAAGATCTGATAATGGCGAAGAATATGTTAACAACAAATTCATCAACTTTTGCACTGAGAATGGAATTCAAATGCAACATATTGTTCCATATACTCCACAACAAAATGGTGTAGCTGAAAGGAAGAATTGCACCTTAAAGGAAATGGCTAATTGTATGCTTCAATCTAAAGGACTTAGTCTTAATTTTTGGGCAGAATCAATTAACTGTGCAAATTACATAGTAAATCGCACTCCTACTGAGGTTTTAAATAATATCACTCTAGAAGAAGCATGGAGCTCAATTAAACTAGAGGTAAGTCACTTTCGTGTTTTTGGAAGTGAAGCATGGGCCCATATTCCAGATGAGAAACATAAAGCTTTAGAACATAATAGTGAAAATGTATTTTTGTTGGATATTCTGAAGATGTCAAAGGATATAGACTTATTCCACTTAAGTCCAAAAATGTTATCATTAGAAGAGATGCAAAGTTTGCTGAAAATATATCGACCTACGAGCCTAGTTCGGCGAATGTGCCACCTCTCTCTATCCCTTCTACTTCTGAAAAAATTTCTTCTTCGGATGATGACAACGAGGATGACAATCCTCCCCCACCTTCTCAAGATCCTCCTTCAGCTCTTCAGCTTCCAAAATGGGTATGTGCTACTTAGGATGCAGCAGGTGCTCTTGTTGGTGATCCTACATATCACCGATGTACACGTTCTCAGTTCGATAGACACTCTTCTTTACTGGATCAAGCTTCAGCGAATTATGATCCTGACACCTTTGTAGAAGCTTCAGGCCATCCAGATTGGGATGCAGCTATGAATGAATAATATCGTTCATTATTGGCAAATGATACATGGGATCTTGTTCCTCTACCAAAGGGACGAAAACTTGTTAGATGCAAATGGGTTTATAGAACCAAGTATGGACCATATGGAAAAGTTGATAAACATAAAACCCATATTGTTTCTAAGGGTTTTTCACAAGTTGAAGGCATTGACTATGCTGTAATCTTCTCCCCTATTTCCAAAATGAACTATATCCACCTTGTTCTCTCCCTTGCTACCTCTTTCAAATGGGAAGTCCATCAGATGGATGTTAAATGCCTTCTTTCATGGGGACTTGCATGAAGAAATATATATGGAACAACCTACTGGCTTTATACAACAGACTCCAGCCTTGTATGTCGGCTTAAGAAATCCCTTTATGGTCTCAAGCAAGCCCCTCGGGCTTGGTATGCCAAAATGGATAGCTTTCTTTTAGAAACTAGTTTTTCTAGGTGTCATTCTAGCAATAATATCTACACCAAGAAAGTGGGCAAGTCTCTTATCATTATCCTTGTTCTTTATGTTGATGATATTATCCTTACTAGTAGTGATCCCAACCTTATAAACCATGTTAAGTCCACCCTTAAAAAAAAGTTTGAAATGAAAGACTTAGGACACTTGCATTATTTTCTTGGTCTTGAAATCTTGCAATCCAAGGAAGGTATTTCCATTTCCCAGTCCAAGTATGGTTGTGATCTTCTACGCCATTTTCACATGGAAGACTGTAAGCCAGTGCCTTCTCCCTTTCAGTCTGGAGCCAAACTTTTAGTCACTTGTACTTCCCCTAAAGTTGATGCTACCTTATACCATCAACTTGTAGGAAAACATTTGTATTTGACCCATACTCGTCCTGACCTCTCCTTTGTTGTTGGCCTTATTGCTCAGTTTATGCAAAAACCACATGAAATTCATTGGAAAGCAGCTAAAAGAAAACTTCGTTATGTTCGAGGTACAGTTCAATTTGGGATTCATTATAGTGCAGAAGCATCTTTGCTATTAGTTGGTTTCACTGATTCCAATTGGGCTGGTGACCCGATGATTGGAAGGCTACTGCAGGTTATGTGTTCACTCTTGGTTTAGGACCTATTACATGGGCTTGCAAGAAACAAAGTGCCATTTCTCTTTCTTCAGTAGAAGAAAAGTATCATGGTGTCGTAGAAGCTAGTAAGGAAGCCTTGTGGCTTCGTTAGATTTTGTCAGAGTTTGGCTTTCACCAGCAGCATCCAACTAAACTTTGGTGTGATAATCAAAGTGTCATTCAACTATGCAAAGATCCAGTCGAACATCAGCACAGCAAACACATTGAACTTCACATGCACTTCATCAGAAAGCTCATTCATGACCATATTCTTGAAGTGCAATATTGTTCAATAGATGATCAAGTTGCAAACATCTTTACAAAGGCTCTCACAGAGGCGAAGTTTACTAAACTTCGATTTATGGTTGGAGTTCAGGAAGTTGTCACTAAGGGGGGATAGGCTCTAATGCCTCCTTCCTTCTCCTATTGTGTCATATTTGTACATCCTTCAATCCTATCCCAAGTTGTTGTTAAGGGGGGATGTTAGGATATGCCGACACATAGGAAATAGTTAAGTATAACTTGCTCTAGTGTAGAGTTAGGTAAAGTCTATTTCTTTACTATGTACTTTTGTAACTAACAATCTGACGGTCACGATATGTATTGATATGACAGTTCATTCTCTCCTCGGTATTAATGACACGTGATCCATGGCTTAACACCCGATCGGTCCATGATCTCTATTTAAAGAGGATGGAGGGACATTTGTAGGGTAACCGTTCATGAGAGAATCTTATGTAAATTTTCATTCTTTTATTAATAAATTGCCTGAAGTGGCCACGTTGGCTCAGACCGTGGATTGTTTCCCTCTTTGAGGGATTTAGCCGCGTCAAGAATACTAGTGTATTGATCTATGATCTGTTTGTGACCAATGTCCTTTGGTTTTCTGTTTGAGGAACTTACCCTTTAAATTCCTACATGGCACTTCGTACAAGTTCGCTCTACTGAACCAATCTATCATCAAGTCACCGTGGGATATTTGGCATAACTCTTTCTTGGAGAATCCAATCTTGATCAAACTTGTGGGGTTAGAAAGAGGATTCAAAGGGATACTGCAAGACGTGATTTCAGATATTCAAGATCCGCATTTACAGAGATACAACAGATTCAATATCGAGCTCTTTCAAAGTAAGAAAAAAGGTGTGTAGTTTTTTTTTTAATTTTGCATAATATTGGTTTGAAAAAATTAGTTTGTAGGAATTCAAAGGGAATAATGAAGAATTATTTGCATTAATTTATGCCCCGAAGAAAGAAAATGGAAACACCTAGTAAGCAACCTGAAAGCTCTAGCATGACTCGTGAAGAAGAGGAATAAATGCAACATGATATATCAAAATTACAAGACCAAGTACAACAAATTTCACTCTCATAAAAGGTAATTGAAGCCAAGATGAATGGCATGGAAGCTAATATGAATGGCGTGCAAGTTAAGATGGATGGAATGGAAGCTAATATGGATGGCATGGGAGCTAAGATGAATGGTATGGATGCTAAGAGGAATGGCATGGATGCTAAGATGGAAGAATTGAAGATAAATTTGAATAAGTTGCTACAAGAAATGGTTACTAATGGTGAAAGGGTAGTAAAGGAAACTCATGATGAGAACAAAATAAATGTTAATAATGTTTTCATGGACTCTAATGTTGGATTCAAGACCCACCATGTTCCAAAAATCAATATGAGAAATTCTAATGGCAAGGATCCCGGAACATGGATACTACAAATGGAGCAATTTTTCGATCTCCATAATGTGCAAAACACACAAAAGGTATGTATTGCAACTTTATATTTGGAACCAAATAAGTTTGTATGGTATCGATGGCTTTTCTCTCATAAGAAAATTGTCACTTGGGAAATTTTTACGGAAGAAATGGTAGCACATTACGAGGATACAAAAAGCAATGCCTTTTTTAGCCAATTGATAAATCTCAAACAAAAGGGTTCAATGATGGAGCACATTGAGGACTTCAAAAAAATGAAAATAAGGGTAAGAGATATTCCAGAGGAGGATAGAATTGATGTGTTCATATGGACTTTAAAGGATAATATCCAACATGAGGTTTTCCTTTGGGAATCTGATTCATTGGAGAAGGAATTCAAGTTAGCAAGAAAAATGGAAAGCAAAATTATGGCAACCAGGAAGCCTACCACTCACAACTATAAAGATGGAAGTGTTGTTGCCCCTAGCCTTCTAGAACCTACAAGGTTGGCACCATAATAATTGGAAGAGAAAAAACAAAAGGGATTTCTTACAGTTGTGATAGCAAGTAAACTAAAGGTCATAAGTGTGCTGAGAAGAAATTATTATACATAGATTGTGAAGAGGAGGAAGAAAAGGAACAAGAAATGTGAGAAGAAGAGGATATACTCTCGGAAAAAACCGTAGATAAAGAAGAAATGAATCCAACCATATCTTGTAATGCATTGGCTGGAATTACAACTCCTCAAACTATCAAGATAAAAGGACATATCAAGAATAAAAAGGTAATAGTGTTGATTTATTCGGGAAGTACCCATAATTTTATTCATTGTAAGATAGCCAAGGAATTGAATTTCTTCCTATATCCAGCACCAGAGTGTCAAGTGATGGTTGCAAGTGGAGGAACCATAAATTGCTCTAGAAAGTGCCATACTATCAAGCTATCCATGGGAGAATATGTATTGAATAGCCCAATGCTTTCCATTCCAATGGGTGGTGTTGATGTTGTACTAGGAGTCCAATGGCTCCAATCCTTGGGTATAATAGCTTTTAATTTTCAAGAACTTTTCATGAAATTTTGTGCGGAA